>ML677326.1:29984184-29997275 GCA_007922305.1 Dermatemys mawii
GGGCTGGGGACTAGCCTCCCCAGCTGGGAGCTCAAGGGCTGGGCAGGACGGTCCCACAGGCCACAGGGGCCCATGGGCCGCAGTTTGCCCACCTCTGTGCTAGCTTGTTGCTTATAGGTGTTAACAAACTAGCTTGACTAGCAACTAGTTTTTAATACAAAAAAAATCACTAAAGGAAACAACAGCAGTGCACACAATCAATTAAATAGACTTTGCAAGTAGGTATGTGGAAAAAAATATATAGATCAATTTTTGTTTTTAGCAACTGTGACAACATTATATTGGAATGAGGATCAAGACTTACAGTTTTAATTCTTTGGTCAGTGCCAAAATACACTTGCTGGTTTAAGGGACTGGCAACTGTTTTGATGTCTGAGTGCTTAAAAGCCATCAGGGATATGAGCAGATTACCATTATGTATAACATTGATTTCTATCCTGATGTGTCATGAAATGTCATTGTATCTCATTATTCTGATTACCTTCAGACCTTTTCCCTTCTATTTCTATTTTGGGTGGATTTTAGTGGCTATTTGGAGAGCTGCTATAACTGTATACCACTCTAAAACTTAGAACTGGAGCTATCGAGTGGTATGAGAAGAGTGTATTCCTATAATAATGATGAGGTGGAGTGGGAAAGAATGAGTAAGACCACATTCAGAATAACTTGATTTCAGAGCAGTTGTGTCACCAAATGTATCATTTTTAGTATCTTTTGATAATGATTATTTCAAACACTTATTAATCATTTCAGAAAACAGAAAAAAGTGACTCTTTGTACCACCACTTTGACAAACCAGCTGACAAACTGTTAAGTATCCAGTGCTGCTGATTTCATAATCCTTGTTTCCATTAGGAAAAGTAGAGAACATACTGGACTTGAACTTGGGGGGAGGGTGAAGCGTCTAGTATTTTATTCATTTTAATTGTGCCATTTCAGGCCTTTTTGAACATGAAAAGAGAAACTGTTTATGAGTTGAGCAGGAGTAGGGAACCCAACAATCTTTCCTAAGTGGGGAACCACAGTGAAGATAAAAATATCCACTTCTTAAATGTTTGTGAACTGACTGAAGTTTTGCATTGCACACAGCAAAAACCTGAGGGGGAAAATGGTTCACTAATGAACACCCACATTTTAAGCCTTTATATCTCATATCCTGCTAGAACTTTTTTAAAAAATGGATAATTTTCACAAATATTTTTTGGAGAAGAATTGTTTTCTAATTACTAATCCTGCATTAGTGACCAAAGAGAAACATTATTAGTCTCTGCTTTAATTTAAGAAAAATGTTTGGCATGTAGCATTAAGGATGTGGTAAATGGCTAGAAGCAATATTACTAAATTAATACTAGTAGTTCAGTCATTATTGCCCCCCAGGTCTTAGAGCTGCGTGGGAAAGATGCAGCTCTGTTGAAGAACGAAATAGTCTGGGTCTTAGTATAATTGAATCTTGGGATTCTTCTTTAATCCGGCCCCCGATGTGTGATACAAAACAAGAAATGCTGAACATTAGCAGTACTGCAGCTTCTTTTTACATTGATAAAGCTCAGTGTGTGATTATTTCTTAATAATCATGAGCCTAAGGTGCGTGATGAGTCACAGGGTGAAGCCAAATGTTTCCAGACATGCTAATCATGCAGTTGTATATTAAGCAGGTGTTAAGATACCAAAGAGACTCTTATTAAAATTATTACATAAGTAATTAAAACACCCCGACAAAAACGTTGCTGTTTGTTAATCTTTAAAACTTTATTAGACTCAAGGTGACATTCCAAACTGTAGTCTAATATCTGAGCAGATGTCATGTCAAAATAAGTGGTTTTGATTGATTCCTTTATTAAAATCATTATAAAATCCTTCTTAAAAATAAAATTAAGCAATTTCAATTTTTCACATCTCAATCAGTGAAGAGCAGATGTGGTGTTGAGTAACAGTGGTTGAAATTTTTCCAACAGAATATTTTTCCTCTGGTAAATACCATTTTGATGGAATGGAGATGCATTGTGGAAATGTATCAATGTTGATTAAACTTTCTTTTGAAAAACCAAACTGAACAATTTTAATTATTATTAGAAGGATTCTTCATTTTGACATACCTTTTTTCATTTAATTTTTAAATAGATTTTTCTTCTCTTTAAAGTTGAGATTGGAATGAAAAGTTTGGATTTTGTTTAAATAGAATGTTATGATTGACTCAAAATGAAAATAAAACAAAACAAAATAGAAAAATGCACAGGATATTTCAATATATATTCTCTACCTTTGATTCAGAATTGAATCAAATTTTGAGTTTGACCAGCTCTACTGCTGAGTCAACATGTAAGTTGCAGAGTAGAAAGAATGAGGTTAATACTATAGATGGAAATAATAAAACAAGCGTGGATATTTTCAGCAGAAGTCTCGTCTATCTCATTGACAAAATAAACTTTTCCTGTCACTGTTTATTTTAGTAGTCCAATGGCCTGCTCTTTTCACATTGTTTTCCTTAAGCTTGTAAATAGATACGTTACTTTGAATATTATAAATTGACTAATTTCAAAACAGTTTTATAAAGTGTTTTTCTGCTCCTCTGCAGATGTTAAGACATATGTCATGGGTTGGTCCAAGAGTAACATCACTAAACAGGCTGGGGCTTCAGGCTGTCAAGAGATATTTGGGGCTCCAGGACATCATGTTTTCTGGGACACTTCCCTAGTCCATTTCACTTTATTTACACAGACATTACAAATGTTTTGAGGAGACCCACACTCAGGACCGCGGTCCAATTTTCCCACCTTTCCTGCCCTCTCATCAGCCCACATCCCTGCTCTTTTTTTTCTGTGCAAAAGCCTTCCTGCTGCTGTTCATTTTCAGCATTGCTGCAGCTGTCACTGATAAACATCCTGGTGCAGGCTGGAGAAAGCATTCCCACAGAGTAATGCAAGAAAATGATGTCCTCATTGTAGTATATGAAGTAGAAAATACAATTGAGTATCAACTAAACAGTGAAACTGAGTATATATAAATTGCTCTATAAAAAATGAAAATTCAGGGCTGTTTTTATTTACCAATCTCAAACCACAAATACAGCTAGGGGAAACAGTTCCAAATGTATGCATAAAAACAGTTCAAATAGAGTTTTTATTTTTTACTCCGTATTCTCCAGCTATACTTACTTTGATAGTGAAGTACTTCGTATTCAGTGCCGGCACATAGTACATTAGTAAATGCACCAATTTTTTAGTGCCCTCTGTCCTTCCCCCCAGGCTCCCTTCGGGACCCCACACAGAGGCTTTCACATACATATACAGAAGTTTTCTGGTATCTGAATTTTAAAATGTACATTCAAGATTGCAGGGAATTACACTGGATGAGATTAATAATTAACCATGCCCCCTAAACCCCTAGGAGGCACTCACTTGTCCACTTAACAGAGGTACCTCACCCCCTGGAAGCACCAATTGCTTTACTTACCTACTCAGTGCTCACTACTTCACTCAGTGAAGCACACTGCTCCTAGTTCTCTCTTTCGCAAGTGTTGGAGAATGTGTCACTGCAGACGCAGGCCATAGAGCTATGAGAAGTTTACTTCGAATTTACAGTGGCTTTAAGAGACAGCCATTTCTGACTGGAAAGAGCATGTATTGCTACGAGCTTGCTACAGAACTGAATTGGAGGGATTTCGAACTCTGCTTTTTTAAAAAAATCCGGAGTTTAGAATCAGATTGAAGGATAGATATACTTATGGATCACTCAACTCCTAACCACTGCCCAATTTGGGACAGTTTCAAAAATGATTAAGAACTTGTAAAAGAGATTGAGAAGCACACACACAGACTGACAACCACAGAGAGCTTTACTTTGACAGTATCTCCATTTCATCAGTGGGAATTGAGCATGCGTAGCATCTCATCTTGCAAAACTGGACCATATCTAGCTCTGTGGGCTAAAATTTGCCTGTTGGGTACAGTCCAGAGTAAGAAGTGGTCCCATTTACCTATGAGGCCAGCTCTGTGGAAGAAGATCGGTGAATTAAGGATGTGGATGGAATCAGAACTTTGCCTGCTCCCCAGTCCTTTGGAGAACCATATAATACCCTTGAAAGTAGGAGTGGAGCAGTCCCAAAGCATCTTTTAGTCCATATAAGGGCCACACAAAGAGATGTGGAGAAACATCTTTTGTCTGCCCCTCCTACACTGCATACACATGTGGGACTAGGCAGGACATGTCTAAAAAGTATATTAAAGATTGCAGGGAATTGCATATAAATGGGACAAAGCACTTTGAAAATGTTAGCACATTTCAATATGATAATGTGTATCTTCTTATTCTTATGCTCTGCTTGGTTCCTGGGAATCTGTCTTCTGTGATTGCTTATTGTCCTCAGAACTCCTCATTATTCTGATGACAATCAATGTCTGAACTGCAACCAAGCTGCCTACCTAACCCCAAATTTTTCTTCTCACAATGCCTCTCCTCTCCTCTTGAGGAAAAAGTAATCTCTCCCTCCCCTATTAAAAGTAATTCATTAAAAAAAATTAAATGATATGTAATACCTGTGCTTAGATGGACGTTACAGGCACAGGATTGGGCCAATCATTCATAAGGCCATGTGGATCTCGATTCGGTACTGTTGAGGCCACACCTGGAGTATTTGTCCAGTTTTGGTCCCCTTACTACAGCAGGGATGTGGACAAATTGGAGAGAGTCCAATGGAGGGCAACAAAAATGATTAGGAGGTTGGGGCACAAGACTTATGAGGAGAGACTGTGGTTATTTAGTCTGTAGAAGAGAAGTTTGAGGGGGTTTTGATAGCAGCTTTCAGTTACCTGAAGGTGGGGTTCGGTAGAGGATGGAGCTAGACTGTTCTCAATGATGGAAGATGACAGAACAAGAAGCAATGGTCTCAAGTTGCAGTGGGGGAGGGCTAGGTTGGATATTAGGAAACACTATTTCACTAGGAGGATGGTGAAGCACTGGAATGGGTTACCTAGGGAGGTGGTGGAATCTCCATCTTTAGGGGTTTTTAAAGACCAGCTTGAGAAAGCCTTGGCTAGGATGATTTAGTTGGTGTTGGTCCTGCTTTGAGCAGGGGATTGGACTAGATGACCTTCTGCAGTCTCTTCCAACCCTAATATTCTATGATCCTATGACAGATGGATGGGATTTTCTGAGAGCAATAGGCAGTCAGAGCAAAGGGATAATCATACTCACTGTATGATTATTGAGAAATAGGAGTACAGTCATTATTCAAATTATATGCCCTCAGCCAACAGCAGTGCAGAGATTTGCATAAGTGAAAAAATTGTCTACCTTTATGGGATATAACTACAGCAACCATTTGCTTTGACTAAGAGAATTCAGAATGAATATAATGTACTAAGTTTTGCCTATTTGCACTTTTCTCTTGAGCATGTTTAGATGTATGTATACAAAGACATTCTTGGGTATTTTAAAATACGTTGTGTATCTGCTGTCTGCAGAATCAGCTATTTGGTTACTAAAGGAACCTCATTTATCACATCACTGGCAATGTTTTGCAAATATCTTGGATTTGGCATATTTATTAAGGAACTCTAGCAAGACAAACAATATGATAAACATAAACAAAAGCCATAAGCAGATGAGTGCTTGCTACTGGCTTGAGCACTGATTTTTAGTTCCTATGCTTCCCTCCCACAACCTCCCCCGGGAAACAATACTGGCTTCACATTAACCTGGTCTTATTACTGTCCCAATCAGTCATGTTTCCTCTCCCTATCAGTTACAGAGAGATAAAGGAGTAATATCTGCTTTACAGAAAGTGCAACCACCCTTGGTATTCCAGCTGTGCTTATTTTACTTTCCAGCCCAGGTTTCCTCAGCCCATGACACTCATTTATCCATCCATTGATACAGATTTTTCTGTATCATTTTCTTAAAAAATTGTATTTAAATTTGAATTAATTATATATTAATAGTTCTCATGGGAGATGGTGCACAAGTGCCCAACTCCCACTGACTTGCAATAAAAGTTGGTTGTCCAATTTCCCTTTGTGCTTTTAAAAATCTTTCCCCATTAACTCTCATTACATGGCTTCAGAAGCAATGTTCTACCTGACTTTCAAATTAAGAATTTCATTGCCCCTCGGAGCTGGCAGGAATACTTTCTGACAGTAGTAAGAAAATGAAAACTCCAAAATTATTATATTACAGTTGATGTCACCACGGTTATGAATATTCTCTACTAAAATGAGAGGCAGGCTTTCATCTGCAAAGCAGGCTCATTTGTGGAATTCCACAAGATTCCGTTTTGTTGCCCTTCTTATTCTATGTGAGATGGTCAGGAATAAAACTACAACATGTCAATGAAAGGGTGATACCCAGCTATAGGTCTACTTTTCATCAAATCTGGGTGGTAAGAATCTCCCTGTGGATGGAGATAATGGAATGACCTAGATTCAAACTGGTAAATTAAGCTTCAGTTTTGTTAAAATGGAGGAGGTGATTATTGTCAGAGGATGCATTTCAGTGTGCTGTGGTTCCAACTGTTGATTAGATAGCTTGTTCACTGTCTGTGATCCTTATCAGATTTGCCTCTGTCCCTGCATTCACAGTGCTAGATTTTCCTTCCTTTATTTTCATCAGGCCAACAACTTGCATTCTTAATTCTCACACTCAATTCTCGCCACATTCTGAAGTCATTTGTTTGTTACATCTAGTCTGAAATGTTATGGTGGGCTGAACTGGGCTACAGTTGGAAATCACAGAATGTGATTTCCCAACTTTTTTTTAATGGATATTTTGAGATTATACCCATGCTCTATAGTTTCCACTGGATGCCACTTCACTTCCAGATACAATTTAAGGTCTTGATTATTATCTGTAACACTCTAAAGGGTTATGTTAGAGACTACTTGCCCCAACTATTAAAATTGTAGTTGGAAACATTGGAGAGACTCTGGCTGCTATTTCCTGGAGATGAACTCATGGGAGCCATGCATATGATATTTTCAGAAGTAAAATCTTAGCTCTAGAATGTGCCCTTGACTTCAAGCAGAAATAGAATAGTGCCAGCTGTACAGTGTGATGGAAGTCAAATATGGTTTTGTAATCCCCCTGGCAGCTGGTGCCCTATTTGATTGTCCCTCTAGGTCAAGTCTTTTTCAATTAATTGAATTCAATGAAGTGGATAGAGGCAGAGTGTTTTTTCCTCTTACTTTAGGAAAATACTATCTGTTATCATTTTCATTATGTAAATGATACCCAGATGATATGGTGATAGGCCCTTTGTAAGTAGATGTAATAATAATAATACCAATCAGAGCAAGGAACTAAGATTTAGAAGTCCTGGAGTCTTTAGAACTCCCAGCTGTATCAATGATTGCTGTTTGATATTGAGCAGATCACCTTACCCTGCTTGAACTTGAGTGAGTCATCATGCCTTATTTTATTCCTCTGTAAAATGGATGTAAAAGTACTATCTTATCTGAGGAGATTGTGGTTTGGCTTAGTTCATTTGAGTTTGTAAAGCATTTTGAGATCTTCTGATAAAAGAACTATGTATCAGTGCAAAATCTTATTATTAGGAAATAATTGACCTTGCTTTGGCTAAATGGCCTTTTCTTCAATATGTGTAAGCTTCTAATATGGCCTATTTCCTGATAAAACCCACAAAAAGTCATTTGCTTCAGTCCAAAAAAACCCCTTACAAAATAGATTGAGTCCAATGTTATTGTTTTCAGATCCTAATTTTAGCAAAAGGGTTTCTTGACTTCTTTTAAATAAAATTTTTGACCGTTTGCAGAACATATTCTTGACCATGCAGATGTGATGCAGCAAAAACACACAAAAGCTAAAAAAAACCCCAAACCTCTCTTAGTTTTGACCTTGATGTAACAAACTGACCAATCTGTCTGTCATGGACAGATGGACACCACCTTTGTAAATTCAGCCATTCCCCTATCAGCTGACCCAAAGGCTAGCATGTCAACTACCCAGAGAGGTGCTTATATGCAAAGTTAAAGCCTCATGTATAGGGCAAGAGCTATAGAAAAAGGGGTAAGGAAAGCAGAAACAACAGTAAATGAGAACAGAGAATTTTATATGTGTGACAATTTAAGAAAAAAACTATAAAAAATAGTTCTATCCAAATTCATATATGGACACTATGTATAGCTCACTATGTTTCAGCCTACACCTTTAAAAGCCAAATAACAGAATCCTAGTCTATCAACGATATATTTATATAAATCCCAGAGACTGGATGATATATAAAAGTGTGAAATTTAAGACAAATGTTAATTCTGTGTAAAATATATATTTATAAATTATAATGATAATGTTACCACAGTATATAGATGTGTCTATTTACATACAGACACACACTCTAAAATGAAGATAATGGAAATAAATTCATTGACTAGAAAGATATTAAGCATTCAGATCTAGGGAAGCCAATAGTTTGGGATGAGAGACTATTTGTGTTCCTACTAAATTAATTACTGCTTGCATATACTAAAGAGCAGGGGAGGGAAACTTAAATGTATTTGGGATGAACTGGATCTTATTAAGTGTATTGTATATCAGGAGTAGTTGTCTGGACTCTGAAAAGTGTAAATAAAGAGAGAGGGATTTTCAAGAGAACTTAAGTTCCATTGACTTTCCATGTGACTTATCCTCCTAATTCCCTTAGGGGCTTTTTGAAATCCTACTCCTCATCTCTACCTGCTCTGTTGCTGTTAGATATACATTGTGGCCAACTTAGGTAACACTGTTTATGCTTAGTGCTATTTCAGGTAATGAAATGACTATGAAGCCATTATGCTTTTGAAAACCAGAATGAGGCAATGTGCCATGTAAGGTCAAAATGTTGATCTTTGGTCTGGATGGAATAATATGCAGAAATAGAAACCCTGTTCATATCCAGGTTCATAAGAAACTCGTCCAGAAATCCAAGAGATTAGTCAAGGTATAATTATCCTTGGGATGCACACACATCTACCAGAAATTTCATCTGCATCAAGCATACTCTCAGAATTTGGCCTTCACTATGTGAGTTTAGACAAATGTCATAGTTATATGCCCCTCATCTTCAGTTCTTATTTGTAATGTGTTGTTGGCATAGACTTCCATATGGCAAACGGTAAAAGATTATTTCAATGATGATATGCAGTATTGCAGAGATTATGTCAGTGTTGATTTTACATATTTATTGTACTGTCGCCGGCCAGATGTTTACATATATTCTTGCTCCAACTTTCAAGAAGATAAATAGCAAATGAGAATCATGGAAATCAGTAATACCCCTTTAGTCTTGGGCTTTGAGGCTCATTGCAAGCTACACCAATTACTTGAGTTATCTAAAATACTAGAACATTGACCATCTGGAGCATCTTCCATCTGAGCATCTCAAAGTTTTTTGCAAACATTAATAAACTCAGATATACCATACCATAGCAAGGTAAAAAGTATTATCTCAGTTTAGAATATGCAGAAATTGAGACACAGATAATTCAAAGACTTGCCCAAGGCAACACAATATATTTATGGTGAGCCAGAAATACAAGCCAGATCTTTCAACCCACAGTTTTTTTTCTTTAAACCTCCCACCTTCCTATCTAACAATAAAATACTAATGGATAGAATACTTTACATGCCCTTTACAATGCTTTACTTTCAATTATTTGTCACCTCAAATCTGAATTATGTACCCACTTTATCTAGTACATTTTATAGAATAATTTAAAAATTTAGCAAAGATTCTGCTTCTTTGAATGGATGAAGTAAAGAATTCAATATGTCTGTATATCTCTAAACCTAGTCACTCACAGTTATGAGACATATACACAGAGTACATAACAGTTCTTAATGTACAGTATCCACCATAGGTTTACATATCAAATAACCAAGGAACATGCTATGAGTAATGATGTGTTCATATGTTAATATAAAATATAACAATATTGGATAAAATAGCATTAACCAATATGAAAGTAACAGGATAAAGTAATTGAACTTTAGTTGGACAATTCACCCATATCTACTTAAAAGTAACTCCAATTGTTGAATCCTTTTTGTTCACTATAAAGTTCTTGATTTTTTCATTTTTGCAAAGAAAATTCTGTTTACAGAAGCCTCTTTTCCCTCATCTGCACACTTTCTGCTTCATTTGTCCTGAACTGAAGAGAGCGAGTGAGGGAGAAACATCTTTTCCCACCACTTCTCTTGCTTATTTTCAAGAATTTGGACATAGCTCTAATGTAAATATTTATCCTGTGAAAGTAGCATACACAAAACTGATTCAGTACTAAATAATTTTGCTGACCAGATGGCATAGTGGCAGCAAAGAAAGCAGTGAAGTGGGAGAGCTACATATAATTCTGGACTTTGCAATATGGGGTGGCTGATGGTGATATTGATACTTCTTTATTTTCAGTGGCTATTAACCAGAAATTTCTCTTGGAAAGGCTGCTAAAACACACACTATCTTATCTAACAACATCCAATATTCTCTGTGACATCACAGTGTTGTTCCCCATTATTATAGCCTGGTATGAGAGGAGAAAAACATGTTGATCTAAGTAGAGTGAGAACAGAAGCTTAGAACCAGACCTCAGGGCTACACAAATTGATACCAGCTGAAAATTTGGCCTGTAATCTGTAACCTTATTTACTTAAAACATTTTTTTCAAATAGTGACACTGTATCTGTGAAAGTTACAAATGTGATAAGAGTGGAGGCTTCAGACATCCATCTATCTGAAGGGACAGGACAGGTGTATTATAGGAGTAAGCATGTGCCATTCCCATCCTTATGTTCTCCCCAAAAGTTAACGTACTTAGAGTAGGATCAAAACCCACCCTTTCCTGGGGTTCAGGTTTTTTTTTAACAAAACAGCAATATAGGCTTCAGCCCAAGTCTTCTCCCCAGGCTTTGACTGTTCCTAGGCCTTTCCCTCTGAGAAATGCTCATCCTCAGAGATTCCTCTGCTCATAGGACCATTCTTATTCCCCTTCTATCTGTGGTGAAGATGAAAGAGATACATCTCCTATTGTGAATCGGCAGGAATCAATATGACACAGTAGGACAGGGTGATTCACCAGAAGATCCCAGCTTCTTACACACTGGGCAGTAATGTCCTTCTGTAATAGTTTGTAGCTGGTTTCTTGTTTGTTTGTTTGTTTGTTTGTTTGTTTGTTTGCTTGCTTTAAGATTGAATCCTCCTGTAACAGATTTCAACAACCTAAACTGTAACCCCATGAAAACAAGGATTTTGGATGAAAATGATGACACATCATTTATCTGTGTAAATAGCACCACTCAACTATTATTATTTATTTGTATTGCTGTAATGCCTAGGAGCCCCAGGCGTGGACTGGGATTGTGTGTTGCACTGTACACAGAACTAAAGGCCCCAAAGAGTTTACAATATGTCTTTTGATACTTTCTGTACATCAAAAATAAAAGTAAGTTCAGTAGAAGCTCTTCCATTTGAAATAATAAAAGAAAGATCCATTTGATTCTCAACTTTTAATAAGCACTGGTGGGTGGAGCAAAAGTACATTACGTGCCTTTGTGATATTTTTGAACAGTAGTGCAAATGCAAATTTATTATCACATGGATAGTCTTAAAGTCTAATAACTTACTACATCAAAATTCTTTGGTGCTTGATTATAAGCATGAGTAGTTACTCTTGAGGGAATTCTGTGCCAAAACGTTAAAAATTCTCTCCCAAAAAAAGTAAAATTTCTGCTCAAAATATTTTAAAATGCTGCAAAATTATGGACATTTTATTTGTGAATAAATAAAGAAGGAGGCTCCAGCACAGCGGTGTGCAGCACAGGTCACTGGCTGCATGGAGGTTGGAGATTACCCTGCAGCTCCTTCCCCCCCAAACCAGGATATGGACTCAGCCATGAAGCTGCACCCAACTCTAACATAGCACACGGGGTGGGCCTTCCCCAGAAACACCCTGCGGCTCTGCCCCTCTGTGTCAGGTGCACCAGCTGTGGGCAGGCAGGCTCAGCCCATGTTAAGATTGCCTCCCCACTCTGAACTTTAGGGTACAGATGTGGGGACCCGCATGAAAAAAGAAATACCCCCCCCCCAACTTATTTTACCAGCTTGGGTTAAAATGTTTTTCCCCAGAACACAACTTTTTTTGTATTTGGACCTGGTACACTGCCACCACCAAACTAGGTTTAGGGTAGTTTGGGACCCTTCTTTCCCTTTCCACTAACCCCCCAAACTTCTTCCTTCCCTGGAAAACTTGAGAGAATAAAAAACCCAAACCTCGCCTGATCCTGCGAGACGTGCCCGATTTAAAACCAGGATCTTACACAATGGAAAACAAGCAGTCAGCTTTTTAAAAGAAAGATTTTAATAAAAGAAAAAAAGAAAGGAATAAATTCCTTATAACCATCAATAGAACAGCATCTACCATAATCAACAAAAGGATTTAGAAACCAAACCTCTCCCCCGAGGCAACGTTTTCCCACTGTTGATATCTTTGCTGAATCTTACAATCTCAAGAAGCAACCAGCCAACACTCACCAGTTGGGAACCCTCCAAGTGATAAAAAGAAGGTAAACTTACTGACTACAGTACTTGATAGAATCTTATAGTTACAATGAAAGACGTAGCTGTGTTCATCCCATAGCCGAGGTGAACAGAGAGAGAGCCCAGAGAGAAACTGAAACTTAAAATCCTTTGTCTTTTGAGGAATTTTTCATTGGTCAGTTGTCCACCTCTCAGGTTACTTTTAGCTTAACCCCTTACAGGTAAACAATAATTCTAGGCTACTTTACACTTATGACAGCCCAGAAGGATCCATGTGTAGAGGGGTTTAGTGTGGGGGATCCAGTTGTGGGGTAAGAGGGTTCTGTGTGGGGGAATCTGGGTGTGGGCATCTCATTGGGGGATCTGGATGGACAGGGAGCTCGTTGGGGCGGCTCTAGGGTCACAGCAATGGGACTCTGGGTCGAGGGGGAGTATCCAGGTGAAGATAGTTGAGGCTCAGCAGGGGGAGGGGAGGTCTGGATGTGGGGAAATGGGGCTTGTAGGGAGTCTGGGTGTGGAGGGCTTAGTGGGGAGAGTCCTGGTGCTGAGGGAGTGGGGGTGGAGGTTTGGG
>ML677326.1:29997285-30044067 GCA_007922305.1 Dermatemys mawii
CTCTCCCCACTATCTCCTTCCCTATCCCTTCTTCACTGTCCTCTGCCCCATCCTCTCCCCTCACTCCCATATCCCCCTCCCCTGCCCTAACCCACTCCTTTTCCCCATTTCCCTCCCACACCCTGCCTAGCCCTGACCCATCCTTTCCCTTTGCTTCCCCATCATTTTCTGTGATGAAATAAATCTGCAGGGGGACATGAATTTTGTGTGTGTGCAGTATCGCAGAATTCCCCAAGGAGTGATTAGTGAGTCCTCTGAATCACACTCAGAGCATCAATCCTCTAAACATTTTAAATGAATATTTGAAAGAGTGCATAAAAAGGATGGAATCACTTGTCAGTGCTCATTACTATGCATCATGTATCAATCACTGTATACTTCTGTAGATCTGTAGTTTTTTTTCAGGAAATGCGTCAGGCTTCAGGTTTTCTTTTCCCTGTGACCTTGAAACTTACCCATCTGATCTGTTGCTATAGTTCTGAGGAATGTGTATTAAAATTTATTGGTGTGTCTGAAAAGTTTCTCAAATATGTTCATGAGCAAAGTTGATAATGTGTTTATGGTCAAAATGTCTACAAACATTTGATTGACAGTGATGGTTGCTGAATACTTTATGATCATGAAAATATAGTCTCTGATTAACAATAATGTGAATTCATCCTTCAACAGACACATAACGACAACAGAATCATAAATCATTCACTATCTATGGTATTCATTTGAGGCATGCAATCAAAACCAAGCTCTATAAAGCTTAGAATATTTTTTGCTACTACCTTATTTTCAGAATGTTTCAAAGAGATTAAAGGAGCATGAGCTGTAGCCAATGAAAAGCTACTGATTCTTGGCAAACAAATCACAGTTACCTTTCTTACAAAATAATGCCCGAGAAGTTACCATAAATACTCATCCTCATTTATCTGTATGTTTAAAGGGTCTATTTTCCCATCCTTGTGCAGGAACTTTTGCATCAGACTGTAATTAACATCAATGAGATTGATCCATAAATCTTGCATTCATCAATAGGAGAACAAACCCCTACGTATAGTTCAACATTGTCAACAGCAGCATTGCTATATATTGGTGGGTATTTAATACTAAAGTTTTCTTTTTAAAATATGTATTCATTGTATGATGATGTTTATATTGCATGTGGTGTCATATATCTTGTTTGAGACAGGGCAATTTTTCATTCTTATCAATTTTAGAGTATTTCAATTATCCTCATTAGTGTGGTCATCAGCACTAACCTTCTACTTGTGAAAAAAAGCCTATCAGGTTTTGATTATGAAGACTTTCCTCTTCTAGAGTAATTTTAGATAATCCTAATTATTTCCCATAAACCATTCTTGGCTGTTTAAACACCAAAATACATGTAAACGGACATTCTTTTTTTCTTTATCATTTATCTTTAGATCTATAATATCTTCATTAATTAAATGCTCCATGCCAAATTTTTGCCAGATTTTCAGAAAGATGGCCTCCCTTTTGCAGGCACAAGACATGTAATGAGAGATACAAGTGCTCTCTGATTTGAATTGTAAAAATGAAGGTGAAACTGCACCTTCTAAAAATAGAAGCTCAAGTTGGGCCTTAGGGCTTTACACATTAAAGGTTTGCAAAGCCCCCACTGTTTATTTTTTTATGTAGTTAACAGCATGCCTAAGAAGTCCAGTTTATATTATGCCAAGGTTGAAGCATGATAAGGTTGAAACATTAATGGGCAAACATACAGGAATGCTTTTAGTATAAAATATAAGCAAATGGAACGTTACCTTTATACACTATTATCGTTCGCCCCTAGTAAACAGAAAATGGGATGCTATTCTGTTACTTTGTGAAATCCTCCAATTCAGTTACAAATTTGCAAGTTAAGGATTTCAGCCAGTCAGATTCACATAGATTTTGAAAAACAATCCTGAAATCATTATTGACATGGTATGTCTCCTGTCAGTCTTATTCTACCTTGTTGTACAGGCTACTTCCTTAAGCAATTATTCGTCTTTTAACTCAGTTCTGAAATAAGGGTTTGGTTTCTTAGCAGCCCTCAAACTATTATTCAGCTAGGCAATTCCCCTCAATGTGACACCAGTGGAAAGTGCAAGAAAAACAGAACTTTGAAATTTTCAAGAGAAGAGGGAAAAAAACAATTTGATGTCATAAGGACTTATGAGTGACCAGCACCTTGGAAAATGAGGCCACATTTACTTAAATATGAAGTTAGGTCTCTAATTTAGGTGCTCATATTTGAAAAAAAAAGGTTGTAATTGTTTATAGATTTGAAAAATGCATGGAATTTGCCTCCTTTGAGATTTTTGAAATTGTCCATCAAACCTATATATTGTCTTGTACACTCATTCACCATGAACATTCTCCGATAAAGACACTGTAATTTATAATAAGTTTACAATTATATTGTGAGGGCTTTTCATCATTGTAAATCAATGTGAGAAATCAAGTTCGAAAAACAAAAATGACACTTTTGGGGGGGATGTCCATTTTCTCCAAAGGATTGTCAGTCTAGAAAGGGATCCTGAGAAGCCAGTGTCTAGACTCAGAATCGAATCCGTGATTTTTTCTATAGCTACTCCTCAATCATCTCCTCCTTTAAGTGCCTCCTCAAAACACATTTCTTCCAATAAAGCTATACTTCCTAGTTCTTAGGAAAATGTTCATAACCTCTGTTCTAAAGAAATAAAATTACAAAACATTACATAAGCTTTACTTTTATGTTCATTCATGCTTTTTTCATTATCATAATTATTATCATAATACCTTATGTTTCAGAAGAAAATGAAAACAAGCCATAACTGGTTAATGTTTAGGGATGTACATGTAAATATTTTTTTTGTTCCTGATGTGTTCTGAAACCTGAGAGATGACTGCCTTTACTCTTTTAGCTCAGATAGCTACAAATGTTATCAGTGCTCACAAAATGATCTGTCTCCTTTTAAAAAAAAATTGATATATTTCAGTTTTGCATATTTGAGAGACGTTTTCATAATTAAAAGTAAACAAATGTGGAAGACTAGTTTATTTAGAAAACTAGTAGTGGTATACTGAGCCTTTCATCTTTTGTTCCCCAGAGTAGGTTAACAGTGAAAAATAATCACTGGTATCTGAGGATTGTTCATGAAATTGTTTGGTATTGCTAGACCACCAGAGAGTAGAATCTATTTATCTGTCTATCTAACTATCTATCTGTATACCTGCTTCAACAGATCCTGCTCTACAGACTGTGTAAACACTGAGTCCCAGATTTTTGAAGGTATTTAGGCATTGCACAATTCATTTAGGAGCCTAATCTAATTTTCAGATGGGATTTAGGCACTTGGGACTGTCAGTTCTGTAGACTGTTGATGAAATTTAGACTCTTAAGTGCCTAGAGCTCTTTTGAAAATGAGATTTGGGCTCCTAAATCAGTTAGGTGTTGCAACACTAGCACAGCAATGCTTAAATACTTTAACAAACCTGGGCCTGAATGTACCTGCCTTTTATTGAGAATAATTACTAAAAACAAAACAAACAAAAAAAGTCAGTGTTGAAAGTGAAATCGAGCATAAGGTGAGACTCAAGAATCAAACAGATCAGCTTTGTTGCAATGTACATATCAATAATTCAAATCTTTATTGATGCTTTGTTTCTTTTTTCCAGTTCATCTAATGCACCTTATATTGAACATTGTGATCTAATGGCAAGGGTATTCAAAATGTCTCAACTAATCTCAGCAGCAAGAATGTTTTTCATTACTGAGAAGATGAGGTGCTCCATAGATCATTATTTCTTGCCCTTGATAACGTGTTTAACAATTTAATTGCAAGTTTTTGTTGTTATGGGAATTTTTTGTGGGGTGAGGCAGAAGAGTGTTTCTTTTCTTTTCTTTTCTTTTCTTTTCTTTTCTTTTCTGTAATAACTGAAAGCCAGTAAAAAAAAATAGTTATATTTCCAGGTAACTTTTGGGCAGAAATATGTGTGTCTATGAGTATTTGGTTTACACTTCAGCTGTACACTTTTGGCAATGCTAAGGTTCAGTCCCGTTGAGAGCTCATGCAAATTTATATGCTCCCAAGACCTATTGATTTCAGTGGGACTCTGTACAGATGTAAGAGTATACACTGTTGGATTCCTTTGCAGAATCAACGCATAAATGTGTCCTATAAACTAATGCTACACAAAATATAAAAGAAGTAAGTTTTAAATATTGTTGAGTATGCCAAATTCTATCTACTGGTGTTCTACAACATTACTCAGAGCAATCTCATATTTTCTATAGGTATATGACAGAATAATGGTCAGGTGGTGTAAACTGATGTAGCTCCATTGAGTTCATTGTACTTAACTAATTGCTATATTTCTGCACCCTGTGCTAAAGAGAAGCTGTGTGTTTCTCCTTATGTTATTTAGAGCCTCAGAGGTACAACCAGACCCTGGTGGTCCACTGTGGCAGCCAGGAATCACCAAAAAGCTAAAACACTCAATCCACACCACCTTTCCCCTATAAATCAGCTGTTATCGATTGTGGTGGCATTGAGCCAGATGTGCCACTTCCAATCCACATGAGGATTCCTCTTCACAAAGGGAAGCCCCAGCTAGGCACTTAGGCCAGACCTAACTCTGTTGTGTACCTCCAGGATGGCACACATCTTACTTATCAGGGCTTCTCTGTCTCTGAGACCTGAAACATTGTATCCCATAAAACACTCTTCTACAACTGTGACTGCTTTTATTGTTAACTGCTGGCATATGGTTAGTGATAATGAGGAATGAGTGACTTAGCATGACCATTCAGCAGTATTTTTAATAAGTTCATATTTTCTGAAGAATGGTGGACTATAATTGTTTATGCCGCTTTTCATTATGACATTCCGAAGATACAAAAGATACAACCCTGCATTCAGGAGTGCATGTGACTTAATTTGGAGTTACTGCTCTGAGGCCCGATTCTTCTGCCAGTACTCACCTTGAGCCATAGTCATAAATTTTAATTTCAGATCCATTTTCTCCTTACCGTGTCTTTTCTCAGCTGCATACCTTGTGGCTTTAGTAAAAACTTCTTACGAGTTTTTTACAGACCAACCTCCCTATTAGTATATGCCAGCTTCCTCCCAGTCTTTCAGAAAACTCTTTCAAATCATTATAGATCGTGGTGGGTTAGAGCTATAATGATTATTCAGCATGCTGCCTGTATGTTAGGGCATGGTTACACTTACAAGATTATAGCGCTATTGGTTATAGCAGTCCCCTTATACAGTAATATGAATAGCGCTATTGTATGTCCACACTGAGATGCTCCAGCATTATAGCATGGCCACATTTGCGGCACTTAATACGGCATTAAGAGCAGCGCATTAGGGCATGTATCCCACAGTACACCTCTTCCCGATCTGGCGCAATGCCTTGTGGTAGGGGGAGCGTCACTTGCGGGGCATTCTGTATCCTGTTTCAACTACCCATGATGCTTTTTGGCATATCCCAGCAATCCCTGTGTTTCCTTCCACCTCCGGCACCATCTTTCAACGGTTTCAGCAAGGTGTGCTCCGTCTTCCATTGTCGTGTGCTGCAGTGAATCCAGAACTGCTGAGGAACATGCTGACGACTGTCGCCAGCACATCTCTGTGTGCAGTGGAGTTAATCCTTGACATGCAGGATGACAGTGATGAGTCTGAAGACGAGATCGAAGCGGTGAATGCGTTTGACACGAAGCTTCTTGTCTCATTAATGGGCATGCTCACGGCTGTTGAACGCCGCTTCTGGGCATGGGAAACGAGCACTGAGTGGTGGGATCGCATCATCATGCAAGTCTGGGACGACGAGCAGTGGCTGCAAAACTTTCGAATGAGAAAAGCCACTTTCATGGGACTGTGTGCTCAACTTGCCCCTGCCCTGCGGTGCAAGGACACCAGACTGAGAGCTGCCCTCCTGGTGGAGAAGCAGGTGGCTATCGCGATCTGGAAGCTGGCTACACCAGATAGCTACCGATCAGTGGCCAACCAGTTTGGGGTTGGAAAGTCAACCATGGGAGTTGTGCTGATGCAAGTGTGCAGGGCCATTAATCGCATCCTGCTACGAAAAATCGTGACTCTGGGTAATGTTCATGACATCGTGGCTGGCTTTGAAGAAATGGGTTTCCCTAACTGTGGAGGGGCGATAGATGGGACCCATATACCTATTCTGGCACCCGCCCACCTAGCAGACGAGTACGTTAACCGAAAGGGGTACTTCTCCATGGTTCTCCAGGCGCTTCTGAATCACCATGGGCGTTTTACTGACATTAACGCTGGCTGGTCTGGAAAGGTGCATGACGCACGCATCTTCTGCAGCACCGGCCTGTTCATGAAACTCCAAGCTGGGACTTTTTTCCCAGACCAGAGGATCCCCGTGGGGGAAGTGGAAATGCCCATAGTGATTCTTGGTGACCCTGCTTACCCTTTAATGCCCTGGCTCATGAAACCCTACACAGGGAGCCTGGACAGCAGTCAGGAAAGGTTCAACTACAGGCTTAGCCGGTGTCGAATGACTGTGGAGTGTGCTTTTGGGTGTCTCAAGGTGCGCTGGCGCTGTCTTTATGGGAGGCTAGACTTGGCCGAGGGTAGTATCTCCGCGGTTATTTCCACATGCTGTGCCCTACATAATTTTTGTGAGCGGAAGGGCAAAGGCTTAACTCAGGCATGGTCCTCGGAGGTTCAACGCCTGGAGGCCACATACGCCCAGCCAGAGAGCAGGGTTCTTGGAGGGGACCAGCGCGAGGCTGTTAGGATCAGGGAAGCTTTGAGGGAGCATTTTGAGGCTGAAAGCCAGTTCTAAAGTGAGGTGCAGATGGAGGGAGGGAGAGAGGGAGCATTCTTTTAATAGGAACAGGCATTTGCTTTTCTGTAGCCTGTAATAATGTATGTTCACTTAATAAAGAAACCCATTTATTAAAAAGACAATTCATTTATTGAACAGGTACTTCGGTTGCTGAAAGAAAATATTGTGATGCATGTGAGGGGGAAGCCGGGGGAGGTGCAATGGGGGTGGCATGGGGTCAGTCAGAGATTGGAATATATCCGGGTCTCTGAGCTTCCAGTGCCCTCACAGTGGCCATGTCCCCCGAACACCATTTGTGGAGGGCAGTAAGGCATGTTATTAGGGGTTGACTGCAGTAGATAATGGTCCGGGGTTTGGGGGTTGTTCGGTGAAGACAGAGGGGTTGGAGGCAACTGTGGATGGTGATAACCATTTGGCTGATGATAGTGGCCTGGAGGGTACAGAGGCACAGAAGGGGAAGAGATTTGGGGCAAATGATAATTGGGGTGGTGGGTGCGGTGCTTCTCCTCCTGAAGGGTGACAATCCGCTGCATAGTCTGCAACTGAAGCTGCAGTAATGAGAGCAGCTTATCGGTGCTTTTCCAGCGGTGAATCACATTCTCCTTCCGCGCCTTCTCCCTCATCTTGCTCTCATTCTCCCTCCACCTCTGTGCAACTCGATTCTCCGTTACAGCCTGTTGCATTACTTGCTGTACAAGTTCCTCTTTGCTCCTTCGTGGCCGCTTCCTCAGTTGCCTCAGCCTCTCAGCTGTTGATAAGAGCGATGGCGCAGGGCTCAAGGACGACCCTTCTAAAATAAAAAGATACATTTAACAGTGGTTCCCTTGTAAAGAGCAGACATGCCTATGATTCCCCCGCATTCCCTGTTTGCCTGTCCCGCAGAGAGCACAGATACAGCAACGGAGCCCCTGCCATGGTGAGTGCACTCCAGAGGCAAGGGAAATGATTTTTTCCCTGCTCCAGAAAAGCCGTGCCGGGGGAGGGGGTGGGGAGTGCCGGGAATTGGCAGGAGCCCTACTCTGAACACTGTTCCAACATTCTCCGTAGGTGTTTGTCCTGGAAGATATCTCGTTGCTTCGAGTCACTGAGGAACAAAGGGAAGGGATTTTAATGAGATGCGGCTTCCGCCCAGGGCCATATGCAGCTTGCCTATGTGCAGCAATGCTCCCTCCACCCATTGTAGCACAGTGGCGGGGACTAGTGACCGTGACCGGGACGGGGACCACACTGGCTCTCCCGGGAAACCTGCGCAGGCACATTGCAAGCGCTCTTATTGAGACCTTTGAAGAGATTACTGATGATGACTACCGCGAGGTGATAGACTACATCTATGCTCTATTCCACATGTAGGCAAGCATGCAAGCATCCCTTTCCACCCCAAGCTGCAAGCCTTCCCCATAGAAAAGCAGCTTTACCTCCGCAATCCGCTGCTGAGCTGGCCCCTGCAACCGCCGGACGCTGTGGCTGGCTGCCCTCCTAGGTTGAGAAGAGCTCCTGGCTGCATGCGTCCAGGGACTCCTCCGTGCCCTGGGTCACTGCCGCCTCGTCCTCATCCTCCTCCTCTTCTTCATCCTCCTGCTCTTCGTCCTCCTCCTCACCCCCCCCCTTCACTGGTGGGCTGGGAAGTGTCCATGGTGATCGATGGAGTGACCGTAGGATCACCACCAAGTATCACGTGCAGCTCCTTATAAAATCTGCAAGTCACCGGGGCTGCCCCAGAGTGGCCGTTTGCCTCGCGGGCTTTGCGATACGCATTCCTAATCTCCTTTACCTTAACACGGCACTACAGAGTGTCCCGCTCATGACCTCTTTCCGCCAAGGCCCGTGATATCTGCCCATAGATATCAAAATTCCTGCGGCTAGACCGCAGCTGAGACTGAACAGCCTCTTCCCCCCAACAGCTGATGAGGTCCAGCACCTCGCTATTGCTCCATGCTGGGGATCGCCTATTGCGAGGAGGTATGGCACATGGAGTCATGATGATCAATCAGAATGATCACCTGCAACGATTCCCTGAGACCATGCCACGCAATCAGTCAGATCAATGAGAATGAACACCTGCAAGGATTCCCTGAGAGCACGCCACGCTTGGCTGGAGCAAACAGGAAGGGGATTTTCAAATTTCCCTGGAACTTTAAAGGGCGGGTCTGACGTGTGGTCACCTGAGGACAGGACAAAAGAGTTTGCAAGTGATGATCAGAGTGGCTCGAACGGTAATTATGGGACGGGCTGGAGGCCAATTAATGCGCAGTGGATGTCCACATTCTTGCTGTAGCGCTACAGCAGCTGCGCTACAGCCCTTATTCCCCATGCGGAGGTGGATTAACAATAGCGCTATAACTCAGCGGTTATAGCGCTCTACGTGCCTTGCCAGTGTGGACGGGGAGGAGGTTATAGCGCTTGTGGGGGCTTTATAGCGCTATAAAGTGCCAGTGTAACCAAGCCCTTAGTGTACTAACTGTATTGAATCAATTGTGCCTTTAGGCTATACATTCTTTGGGTCAGGGAACTCTGCAACTTGTTCATTTCATTTCAACTGACGTCCAATGCTGTTTCATTATATAAAAGTTAATAATTGAAAACACAGGAAAAATATTCTGCTGGCCAAATGGAAGAGAATAAAATTGTTCTCATGTTCTCAAAATTCACATTTACAGGCTTTTACAAGTCTATAATTATACACTTGTATGCATGTTTTGAGAGTATATAATCAGCAGAAAATTAAGCACATGATACAAGGATTAAACCATTTTCACAGGCAGATAGTTTATATATATATTCTCTCAAACATCATTACTATGCAAAAAACGAAAACAAAAACACTTTTGCTTATGATCAGTGGTTAGTAAAATTTCCATAGAATTTGGATAGTTCTGGATCATTATATCAGTACAGTCTTGTATGTTTTCTTTCTTGTACATGCACAACTGTAAATACAATTTTAAAATTAATTGATAAAGAAACTTTGAAAATTACAGCAATGTAAGTAGTTGGAGTCTCCTACCCTAGTCTGAATAGAAACTATACACCCTGAACTTCTATATGAACAGCCTCTGCCAGGAAGGCTACATATGGATGACACACTAACAAAACAGATCCTGTGGTCTGGGGAGCACAAAGATTGATCACCCCTAGAAACTATCTGGGAAAACAGGACTCCAAAAAAGGGGGGGAAGTGGACAGAGACATGTTTTTCCTGCAGTTCCACACGGTAGGGTGAGACTGGCACACTGGAATATGCAAACTACTGCGTCTTAATGACTGTATAAAGATCAGCATTAGGAGATACTGTGCTTGGCTGAGGCAAAATGTGTGCAGTGGCTACATACTTACAGCTGCAGTTTAAAAGTCACAATCTAGTTCACTGTATTTAGTCCAGATTTACCTCCTTCTTGGGATTTGGCTTTATTGGTCATTCAGTTAATAAACATAAAAACATAAGTGTCAACCTACTGGTAAGCCGTTCCCTAAGCTTAATGGTTCTCTTCAGAGAACCTTTCTGTATTAGACATGAGGGATGAGACCTGCACCGTTGTTCCAGCCCTTTTATACTGGTTAAAAGAGCTGGAGCAGCAAAAAGAGATACTAAAACTCCATGTCTGGACAGGAGAGGGTTGCATTATGGAAAACAGTCTTAAAACTATTGTCTTAGGATCCCTTCACAAGTCCTGGTGTAGGGGGCATGCTGGGGGACAGGACTAAGGAGTAGGAATGGCTTGTCAGGGGAACGGTTCACACTACATGGTGCAAAATAACAGCATATATGGCAGCCAGGGGAGTGGCTTCCATAACTTAAAAAGGCCATCTAGGACTGCTCCTTTTAGAAGTGCAGCTGAGAATCCCACCCTAGTTCCTTCAGCCAAAAGATCCACTCCTGCCTGCTTTGTTCCCAAGGTGGAGTTAACAAGCCACTTCTGCCAAAATGAATCAGTAACAATAAATCAGCATCTCGCTTCAGGGTGACAGGGTGAGTCAACTTAAAAGAGCTTTGCCACTTAGTTACATGCATGTTATCAGAATTTATTTTGTGGATTATATTTTTTCAGCTGCAATGCATAAACCTTAACACATGATTTTCTTTTTGTTTTAGCAAGAACTAATTAATGTTGCTGTTAAAGTGATGCTATGGGAAGCTACTAATCCAGAGTATGCGGAATAGATTTTCCTGTCTCAATAGTGAGTTCAATTAAAATAAATATGGATATGGAGTGTAAAATTGGATGAAGTTGTATAAATTTGCAGAGGGGAACATAGCCACAGAAAATGCCAATGTCATGCAAAATCATTAAGAGCAGAATTATTGAGTATGATATGATTAGGACAAACTAACTGGCCAAGTTGTGTCTGTTCGCCCAATGCAGCTTAGTGGACAGTATTATGACGACATGGAGGTTAAAAAGATGTATCTTGCTCCACCCTGCCATGTGACATCCTCCAGATGTGGATCAGGATGGGGCATATACATACTGCCATCTTTTCCACCACTCCCCTTTGAGATTTCTAGTATTACTGTCATTTACTGATGCTTCCTTGTACCTTGTATTTGGTGAATGCAGAAAACAGAATTCTGTGGAACAGGGAGCTACTTGAATAAAAAGGAGATGCGAGGGCTATTCCTTTCTTTCAGCCCCTTCTCACCTACTTCTAGACTCTTGCAGAAGCAACTAGAATTTGGCAGCATGGAGGAGCTAAAATAGTAGCTATGGCAGACTGGTGCATATGACTTATTTGCAGCTATATTGATTCCTTTCATGGAAAAATGAGTGGAAAGGGATAATTTACTCCTAAATAATCCATGGCTCAGAATACAGAAAACTCATCATATTTTTCTGTCACAATCATAGATATGTATCTCAGAAAACTCTAGGGTGAAACTGTAGAACGCAGTCTAATGTATATGGAGAGTGGCAATGTGCAAACCTCCTGCTCAGTGCCCTCGCAGCTCAATCATTTGCTGTATTGTCATTAGCTTTCAGTCAGCAGCTGCACACTACTTCTTTTACCAGGGAGACAGAGGCCACAGAGCAGAGTTTAATGCTGTTTTGAGCAGCATTAACCCTCACTGTGTTCCCCATTTACTGCATAGTTCACCAGTTTATTAAGGGAGCATCCCATTCTCAGATCAATCCAGTTTTTGTCTGGCTATGCTGGTGAGTTTATCTAGAGCTCCCTTTTTCCCAGGAGACAGCTATGCCTTGGTGGAGGGAAGCAGCAGATCTTCTGTATGTGTCCAGCCCTTTCTCAATGCGATTACCATATTTTCCTCCTTTTCACACAATGTGGAAAAGCACAAGGCCCTTGACTTTGAAAGGATTTTTGTTATGAAGAATCAGAAAAGGCTACTAAAGATTAGTTTACACACAGTGAGGGGGGAAAATCCTATTATGGGTTGAAAACTGATAAGGAGTTAGAGCACGACTAAATGGCCAAAGGTCAGCATAGAAAGAAGTCAAGACTAATAAATGGATTATACTAGGATCTGTGTTTAATATAGTTGTTACATAACATAATTGATCATGGATGGATGTGAAATAGAATTTTTTCCCCAAGAACACAAATATAGGCTATGCTGTTAGAGATAGGAACTCCAGAAGTCCTTGACACATATAGTCCATTAGATAAGACAATGATTGCATAAAAGTGCAAGGTAATCCACACTGTAAAGAACAGTTTAATTTACCATATGCATTGATGGTTTCTTAGCTAGTTGTAACCACTCAGGAAAAAATATGTAGTCATAACTGAG
Source organism: Dermatemys mawii (assembly GCA_007922305.1). Lineage (NCBI taxonomy): Eukaryota > Metazoa > Chordata > Testudines > Dermatemydidae > Dermatemys > Dermatemys mawii. The sequence goes on from ML677326.1 coordinate 30,009,839, forward strand.
GAAAGTTAAAAAGTAAACTTTTAGTCTATGAAAAAGAAAATAGTGACTAATATGGAAAATATTGTAATGCCACTCATATAAATTAATGGCCATCATTTTGAATGCTACATTTAAAAAAGACAGGAAAGAAACTAAAAAAAAATGTGCTAATGAATTCAGTGAAAATGATTGGAAAGATCTGTGGGGAGTGGGAGTGGATTCTGCAGAAGGATCTGAAGAAAATACTAGATTCAGTGAAATTGCACTTCCCTACACAAAAACCTTAGCACAGCTTCACCTGGAAAGGAAAAGGAGAAATATGATAAAGGTGCATGATATAAAATATTATAAAATTGATATAAAAATGGTGGGAAGACCAGTGGATTACTATTCATATTCCCTTTCCATTAGACATGAAAAAGAGGACACTCCAGGTGCCTGGTTCTTGAAACAGCCCAAATGGTGACATGCTGAAACAACAGTTTGACAGCAAATGTCTTTCTGGGAAGCAGGCAAAAAGAACACAAACAGTCATTTTAACCACCTCCATTTTAACCACCATTTTAACCACAGCTCCTCATACAGCTGTAATTGCTGTAACGGAATGTCTCATATGCCCTTTGCTTCTCTGTGTGCCTCTTTTCTGCTGCCGCTGTCATGAGACTATCACAAAATAAGAAGCTGCTTGAGCTGGAGGCAGATCTACTTAACATCCATCTTGTGGTTCTTTTTTCTGCTCCCCAGCTTCCCTCATGTGTCTCTTGCTTTTCTAGCCAACTATCAGAACTTTTTAAAAGTGTTTGTCTCTCATCTGTTCCTGGAGACCACCCTCCTGGGTGCATCTAGGCATGTCTGGCAGCTGAGAGTCCTCTTTTTTGCTCACTCAGCATGCTCTCTGTTTCGCAGTTCTACTCCTGGCTCCAACTCAATCTTTGCATCGCACTACAAAGCTGGGGAAATTGAGGGGGTGCCATGAGCAGAGAGCACATTTATCGGTTAGGTGATAGTGATGCCAAATAGCAGGAATAAGCCTCATACTGCATCTGTAATTGGTTGCAGGAATGAGGGAAAAGAAAGGGTCTACAAGTCCTCCTGGCTGAGGGAAAAACATGTCAGATAATGGGAAAGAGAAAAGTGATTTTCAGGAACTTGTATGGGGCAAAAGGAGGGGAAATCAGGAGAAAAGGCGGACTTTGTTGTTAGACAACATGGGTAGGGACCCTGATGGCTAGGATGGCTGCAGAGTGGATGGTTTGGATTCTCTTTAGGTGATATTTCAGCAAAGTGCAAACTCACTAACCTATTCTCTACTAATCCTCAACCTTGCAGTTTTCATAAAATACCAGCCATGGCTACACCATCTGAGCACAGTTTTAATAGCAGGAACCGTAGCGAGTTGCTGAATTACTGAGACATTATTATTATTATTACTTATTATTACTTTATTTACAAAATATACTACAGTATGTTTACTAGTACATTATGAAGTATGAGCATAAATAATTAAAATGGAATCACCATTTTCAACATCAATGAACAAATGTATCAGCTTTTCTTTTATTGTGCTTATTCAATTGGGAGTAGTCCAGCCACCAGAATCTGAACTGCAGGGCCATATAGACAAGCCTTTAGTTTCTTTCTGATATAATGTTTTTATAGGGTCTTTTTTTACCATTTTATTCAACCATTGTATACAATCTTCATTTATTAATGATCGTAGCTAATAATCAAGGACATTATTCTTGTCACAGTATTTATCTTCTCTCTTTTTTCTGTTGTAGTACTTCTCTAAGGTATTACAGGCTTCTCATTGAAAAAATAATGCCTGTTTAATTTGTCAGTTGTACATTAAACACAAGAGGAATTTAGAATGATAGAAATGTGTAACTATTAGGGGAAAACAAAGAGTTGTGTGGGTTGAATACATTCACGCACAATAGTAATTGTTCATTAATATTTTGTTTGTTAGTCTTTTAAGAAGCTGCTAGCAATTAAGAATGGATACAAAGAAAAGTATAATGGCATGTTCTGTCAAAAATCCAGTGCTTAAAGAAACACCTTGAATTTGTGTGATTAGTTGACATTACTGTTCTTCCACTCTGCAGATCTGTCCCATACACATATCAATGTTGTTATATTTATCTCATTAACATTTGACATTCATTGACTCTCTGAGACTAGTGGTGATTGTCTCATAATATCTTCATCTAGCTTTGAGCATCATTTTCAAATATCTTTGGTTGGATAAACGCCAACAGCAGTGGAAATATTGAAGATAAATAAAACACCAAGGAAAGTGAGCAATAATCATTTTAGTACAGTGAGGGTAATGGTTCTTGTTGTCATTGGATTTAAGCGATACTAAATTTTAGTGTCAGTATCACTGTGGTTGTCTGAATTCCTACCCTTTCCTTGTTAGGTCTTATGGAAAGGCAGGGGGAGTAAGAGTTGCTGTGATGTCAGCCAGTGCGGCTGCATGAGTGGAGTTCAGATGCTGTAGACATCATGGGCCTAATTCTTGACTGCCTCATACCTTGGGCTCAAATGTATTTATGTTAATAAGGAGTAATGCTGGTGTAAAACTGATGTAAGTTAGAGAATAACCAGAGCTCTTGTGTAGTCTAACACACCTTGGCAAAATGGGCTAGATCTGGGATGCATTCTACTTATGCTTGGGGAATCTTAAGGAGTGTGAGTAAACATGCCTTAAACCAGTTTAATGTCCTCCTCCCAGTCTTGGGATTGTCCAGCCACCAGATTGGTTCACAAGGTAAAGTTGAGAAGTGATTTTACTTGACGAAATTTCTCCAGAAACCAGACAGGCTTCCAATAGCCTGCCAGACACATTATCTATATTTATGTCTGTCATATATACATATAAAGATTATTGCCTGGCTTACACCAGTTTTACACCAAGTGTTACTCCTTATTTACACAAATACATTGGGGCCCAAGATATACATATGTATTTTCCCCTCCCCCAAATCCTGATGTACAGTTGCATTTGAAAGATAGGTTCTGTAACAGCAAAGGGTTGATTATTTGTCTCTGAATTACCTGGATCTCAGTTAAATATAGAAGGGACTCATTCATCCACCCTTCCATTACAGTACAGCCACAGCTGAACAGGAGCTTGAATCACAAAAAAGTTAGTAATAATTGCTGTGCAGAGACCAGGAAAGTGGCTGAAAGGGCACAGTCCATAAATAATGTAGAGATACCAGCAGATACAATGTTTTTCTCTGCTACAAATAATAAAGCGATACCAATTAGTCAATACTTTCTGAAAATACAATAGTGTTAAGAGAGGAGAGTACTGGGTTTACTCCATTAAAACTTAAAGAAAGTGCACTGTGCACATTCCAGATTCAGACCCACCTCTATATCCAAAGAGTGTTCTGGAGATTAACTAGAGAGGAACCTGAGCCACATAAAAGATTCTTGATCTTACTCACAAAACAGAATTAAAATGGGAATGGGAGTTTTCAAAACCAGTCTCCAATCCAGATTGAAAAACTAGTTGGCAGACCTCCTTGTGCAAGCAAATCTTGCAATAGAAGGAAAACTGGGGAGAAAAAATATACTGGAGATTTTAGAGGACAATTCTGTCTTATGTAATGGAAAACATGTGTCAAGTATGCTGCAGCTACTATGGTTGCTTTATCTTTTTGTGTAATCTACCTGTATACGTATCCAAGGTCCTGGTAACAGAAATTAGGGTTGGCCATCCCTCTGAAGGTAAAAGTATTAATGTAATTTTATTGGTCATATAGGGAAAAAATTATCTCAGTCAGTGCAAGGTGAAAGGTGATATACACCACAAAAATCCTTAAAAAGGCTTAAATTGTGGAAGCAATGTCATGCAGGCCTTCTGTTTTGAGATTAATTTTACCCTGGTAAAGGTGGAGTGGGGACAGAGGAGAAAAATGGTTCATGAGACTAAGGAATACCAGGAAAAAGTAATTATTTACCTTGTGGGTAAATTTGAGGGAGAATTGAAGGGGTTCCCCTTATAGGCACACACAATCGGTGGCAGAGTTATCAATATCCATGCCCGGTTAGCAGAGCATGTGGGGGACAGCAGCATGTGAGCTGAGGATGAGGAGGACATTATCAGACACAACTGCACTCCATTTATTGAGTTGCCGTAGCAGCAAGAATTTTTTTGAGTAGGGAAAAAATGCTGCTCTCTCACACTGCTAGCAGAATCACTGGGCATTGGAAATGGTACAGCTAAAACATAAAAGCCCTTAATAATATGTTGCCATGTTTGCCAAGCATTTGGAGACCTCTTGCATCAATTTGCCTGTGTAATCTCATTATGAATGTATCAGGATCAACTCCACAATTAAGGATAGATTTAATTTTTTCCAGGTTTAAATCTCCTTGGTAGGCATTGTAATAAAAATTGTTGATCTAAATTTTACTTCTGACATCTAGGACAAAGTTTTACTTTTTACAGTGGTAAAAGTGAGTATTTTCTGTGATATTTCAACTAGTATCTACTGTTCCCCCTCCCCCTGTCACTTTAACTTACAAATGGCTTTGTTTTGAAACTTCAGAGTTTAGGTAGATCTAGATCTAAACAAGGACTCATTCTTAAATTAATGTATTAAATTAATGAGCTTTATTTGTCATAAATATCCTTATCTACTCCACTGTAGCTGATGCATAAATACTGTTCTTTAAGGATGTGTCAGTGTGGATGCCACATTTGGAGCTGGCACTGGTGCCCCAACAGAAGGTTGAGGCTAAAAGGAAGGGCCAAGAGGAAGTCTCATAGACTCATAGACTTTAAGGTCAGAAGGAACCATTATGATCATCTTGTCTGATCTCCTGCACAACTCAGGCCACAGAATCTCACCCACCCACTCCTGCAATAAACCTCTCACCTAAGTCTGAGCTATTGAAGTCCACCAATCATGGTTTAAAGACTTCAAGGTGCAGAGAATCCTCCAGCAAGTTACCTGTGCCCCACACAGCAGAGAAAGGCGAAAAACCACCAGGGCCTCTGCCAATCTGCCCGACCCCAAATATGGTGATCAGCTTAACCCTGTGCATGTGGGCAAGGCTCACCAGCCAGACACCCAGGAAGTAATTCTCTGTAGTAACTCAGATCCCATCCCATCCAACATCCCATCACAGGCCACTGGGACCATCTACCACGAATAGTCAAAGATCAAGTAATTGCCAAAATTATGTTATCCCATCATACCATCTCCTCCATAAACTTATCGAGCTTAATCTTGAAGCCAGATAGGTCTTTTGCCCCCACTGCTTCCCTTGGAAGGCTGTTCCAGAACTTCACTCCTCTGATGGTTAGAAACCTTTGTCTAATTTCCAGTCTAAACTTCCTGATAGCCAGTTTATATCCATTTGTTCTTGTGTCCACATTGGTACTGAGCATAAATAATTCCTCTTCCTCCATGGTATTCATCCCTCTGATATATTTGTAGAGGGAAATCATATGTTCCCTTAGCCTTCTTTTGGTTAGGCTAAACAAGCCAAGCTCCTTGAGTCTCCTTTCATAAGATAGGTTTTCTATTCCTCCATTCCATTCATCTTAGTACCCCTCTCTGTATCTGTTCCAGTTTGAATTCATCCTTCTGAAACATGGGAGACCAGAACTGCACACAGTATTCCAGATGAAGTCTCATCAGTGCCTTGAATAATAGTACTAACACCTCCTTATCTCTACTAGAAATACCTCGCCTGATGAATACCAAGACCGCATTAGCTTTTTTTCACAGCTATATCACATTGGAGGCTCACAGTCATCCTGTGGTGAACCAATACTCCATGTCCCTCTCCTTCTCTGTTACTTCCAATTGATGCGTCCCCAGTTTATAACTAACATTCTTGTCATTAATCCCTAAATGCATGATCTTACACTTCTCACTATTAAATTTCATCCTATTTCTATTACTCCAGTTTACAAGGTCATCCAGATCTTCATGTATGATATCCCGGTTCTTCTCTGAATTGGCAATACATCTGGGCTTTGTGTCATCCACAGACTTTAATAGGACATTCCCACTTTTTGTGCCAAGGTCAGAAATAAAAAGATTAAATAAAATTGGTCCCCAAACTGATCCTCTAGGAACTCCATTGATAACTTCCATCCAGCCTAACAGTTCGCCTTTCAGTATGACCCGCTGTTGTTTCCCCTTTAATCAGTTCCTTATCCATATTTCAATTTTTATATTGATCCCAATCTTTTCCAATTTAACTAATAATTCCCCATGTGGCACTATATCAAATGCCTTACTGAGATCTAGGTAAATTAGATCAACTTCATTTACTTTGCCTAAAAAGTCAATTATCTCAAAGGAGATAAAGTTGGTTTGGCATGATCATGACTTTTGTAAAACCATGTTGTATTTTATCCCATTTGCCATTGACCTCAATGTCCTTAACTACTTTCTCCTTCAGATTTTTTTCCAAGACCTTGCATACTACAGATGTCAAACTAACAGGCCTGTAGTCACCCAAATCATTTTTTTTCCCTTTCTTAAAAATAGGAACTATGTTAGCAATTCTCCACTCATATGGTACAACCCCTGAGTTTACAGATTCATTAAAAAATCTTGTGAATGGGCTTGCAATTTCATGTTCCAGTTCCTTTAATATTTTTAGATGAAGATTATCTGGGCCCCCTGATTTAGCCCCATTAAGGTAATATTTACCTCCATATCCTCATTCCCGTTTGTCATACTACCACTATCTCTAAGATCCTCATTAGCCTCATTAAAGACTGAGGCAAAGTATTTGTTTAGGTATTGGGCCATGCCTGGATTATCCTTAACCTCCACTCTGTCCTCAGTTTTTAGCAGACCTACTTCTTCTTTCTGTTTTCTTCTTAGTTATATGACTGTAGAACCTTTTACTGTTGGATTGAATTCCTTTTGCAAGGTCCAACTCTACTTGACTTTTACCCTTTCTCACTTTATCCCTACATGTTCTAACCCCAGTAAGGTTGCTTTCCTTGCTGATCCCCCCCATCTTCCACATTCCGCTTTCTGCTTTTTCTTAATCGCCTCTCTGAGATGCTTGCTCATGCAGCTTGGTCTACAACTCCTGCCTATGAATTTTTTCCCCTTTCTTGTGATGCAGGCTTCTGATAGTTTCTGCAACTTTGATTTGAAGTAATCCCAGGCCTCCTCCACCTTTAGATCCATAAGTTCTTCAGTCCAATCCACTTCCCTAATTAATGTCCTTAATTTTTTTTGTTAGCCCTTTTGAAATCAAAAACCCTAGTCACAGACTGATTTTTGTTTATCCTTCCGTTCAATTTGAACTGAATTAGTTCATGGTCACTTGAACCAAGGTTGTCCCCTACAACCATTTCTTCTATGAGGTCCTCACTACTCACCAAAACCAAATCTAAAATGGCATCCCCTCTTGTTGGTTCAGCAACTGCTTGATGAAGGAATCTATCAGCTATCACATCTAGGAAAATCTGAACTCTATTATTATTACTAGAACAGAGAGGCACCACCCCATAAATAGAAAAATATATCACTCCTCCAGGGATAGGGAGTCTAAATCCTTTGCTAAGAGAGTAGTGGTAGGTAAATAGACACAACCACCACTGACACCAGTGAAGCACCTGAACTGACCATGGTGCTGATTACAAGACCAAAGTATGCTCTCACAGAACTACTGAGATCCTCTCTGACATCTGTACCAATGCAACATTAGGCTTGGAATCACATAAAGACATCCGTTAGTGCCATTTAGAGAATACTACATCTCACCACTCATTCTACTCCACTGTCATTGAACTACTCCTTTCCAGGGTCAAACAGAGATGCCTTACTATTACCATCTGAGTGTGATCCTAGGGATCCCTCTTGTATGGTGTCACTACAAAGGATTCAGGAATAGCACTGCGCTGACCAGTCGTAACCAGGCCAGTACCTGCATATCCTGTCACCCTGACCATAGTGGGTCTATTAGAAATTTCATCATTTCAAATGTCCTGCAGATCCCTCTCCTTTACATTCCATGATTCTATGAATGTGTAAAGTGAATTTTCATGTCAGTAATATCATTAATTAAATATATTTACTGAAAGGGTCATAATATATGTAAGTCAACATACAATCCTGGTCATTTCCAGTACTTTAAAAAAATTACGGGTACTCTACAGTTTTATGTTTTACATGAAGGTGACTTATATCTGCAGCCTTAATTCAAAGTGCCCCCAGTTAATGACAGCCAGGTTTTTTCAAAGTATGTAAAGATGTAATACTTTAGTTTTCTTAGGATTAGTAGTGCCCTGATCTAGTAGTATATAGACTATACTATCCCAGTTATATGGTGCTTGGCATCTTGTTGTTGATTATCGTAAGGGCCACATTGAATAGAATAAATATATCCAGAATTTTCTATTTTTAATGTGTACTGAATTAATCAACATCAATGCTCCTTAATTGTTCTGATAATAAACATATTGCAATCAATGTCTGTTTCTTTTTATCAGGGAAGTACAGGCCGTGTTCTTACTCCATGAGGCAAGATACACTGAATATTTTTAATACATTTGACTGAGAAGATCTGATTCTTAGAAGTCATGCAATATAGAGTTCAGAATTCTAATGTCTGCATTGTCTCTAAATGTGTAATAAATGCTACAAAATACCAATTAACTTGCACATCCTTCTTGGAGAAAAAAAATTGCTGGAATTATATCGCACTCATTTAAAGTCAGTGGAATGGGCTAAATGGGCTGTAGTGAACTGAATATTATCTGTGTTAATTTTCTGTCAGATAATTCCTACTCAGACTAGCACTAGAGAAAAATGGCAACATTAAAACCTGAATGTGTTTTAAAATGTTAATTTTTAATAATTCACAAAAGTTCCATCATATTTTTAAATGTAGAGAATAAATAGTAATAACCATGCTCAGGGCTTTCAACCTTTTCCATATCACATTCCTCTTTTTCATCTCCCTTAGGATCTCCTCTCTGTCTGTCTGAACCTAGATGGGAACTTTATTCCTTTAACAATATAGGAAGGACAGGGAGGTCTCAAATCACTGATACCTATTCACATCTTATGAGTGGAGAATGCCTCACATTTCATTAAAGACATCATACCACAAGACCCCAAAACCAATAATAATAATTTAAATGAAAAAAGGAATTTTCATTTTTTTTCAGTAACAATTAGATTATTCTGGATCTTGTGATAGGGCAAAATCAGCATGGGTGGGATTTCATTGGCACAAGATGACCCCAAAGAAGTTATGCTAGCTGCAGAAGTAGGATGCACTGATTCATCATACCTTTGTGTTGGCCTGCATGTTTTAAAGCAGAACCTCCAGGAGCGGGTGGCAATGCAAACATTTGGGACTGAATGCCCAATGGGGGAATTGCAAAGAAGTTGCCTCAAACTGGTATTTCAATGGCTTCTTCTGTCTAGTGGTAAACAGAAAAAGTGTGTGTGGCAAGGAGTTTGGAGGAAGGGGGCAAAAATCAGAAAGTACACCTCTTCCACCACATTCTTGATTTAGCATAACCTTATTCATAGTCTCCAATTATCGATGGTCAGAGCTGCGGCTGAGTGGTTCCATGGTGGAACCTGGGAGGGGCATAGTCTTTGCGTTTTAGGGCCAGATCCTGTAAAGTGCTGAGCATCTCTGTGAGGTTCAGAACACCACCAACTTCAACTAACTTGTAATTGTATTTAGCACTTCAGAGGAAGGATCAAATCTTTACGGCATTTCTACATTGCACGGAGAGCGTAATTCCTAGCACAAGTAGACAGATGCACTCTAGTTAGCATGCTAAAAATTGCAGTCTAGCTCGGGGTACCATGGGCAATGGCTAAGGCTAATTGCATGAGTACATGCCATGGGCATCTAGGCAAGGTTGTACTCATGCATTAGACCGAGCTGCTGCCTGTGCTACCCCTGGCTACACTGCCATTTTTATCATGCTAGCTACAGCAGAGCTAGCATGTATCTGTTTACTCATGCTGGGAAGCATGCTCCCACCTGCAGTGCAGATGTACCTTTATTTGCTATGGGCCCTGATCTGATCACCCAATCTCTCTTGCAGATAACTCCTGGTTTGATAGATTATATCCATTTTGCAGAACTGGATCTAAGTCTGAATCCAGAAATATATATATTTGTGGGGACGGGTATGTAGTTGGGTCAAAATATAGGCACCCTTTTCTGAAGAGTGCCAGAATTTATTATTATTTATTTGTATGAACAAAAAGATGATCCCTGCCGCAAAGACCTTCTAGTCTAAGTAATGAGCTGAGAAGACATCTAAGGGGATTTGTAAAATAGTTGTGCAGTTAGTGGAAATTTAGCTAAAACATGCTACCATCACTCCTGGAACTCTACTCCAAACAAAGCCTTTAACAGAACATTTTTCCAGGCAGCATATAACCATTAGATGTGCATCTTTATATATTATATCAACCAGGAAGCAGAATGCATTTTTCTTGCCAAAAAATAGATGCATATATATGTTTTATGTACACAAACTGTTTTGACTAAAACCAAAACTTCTTCCCTTCCTATCTTAAATGTTGGGGTATTTTTTAGAATACTATTTACTATAGTTTCAGGCATTCATTTTTGTAGCATATTCTTCCAAATGAACCTGAAGTTATGGGGAGTGTTGGCTAGGACAGACACACTGTACCTCGCCACACAGCTTCAGGCAAGATAATGGAATATCTTATTTTTCTATGTTCATGTAATATGGACGCAATCCTGCTTCTACAGAGCTGAGTTTTCTCACTTTTTTTCATCAGATACAGGGTTGCAACCTTTTTCTTCATTTGGGGAGTCAGGTAGGGAAAATACATTTCTGTTCAATCTTCCTCTGGTAAGTTTTCTGTATGAACTGGTGGATTTAGTCGTTGTGAGGTCAATGCAGTGATCTGTGACTCAGCCTGCAGAGCACTTGAGTCACTGATCACACCAAATTGCTCACAGCTATTCTGTACCGTTAGTATTGTATTATGTCACATACCACTACTCTTCACCAGGATTGGAATTTGGAATGCTGCTTCTCCCCACCGACCCCGCCGGAAGCTCATTCAATGTCTCTCTCTCTAGGGGTTGCACTCATCCCAGGTTACATTTACTTACTTTGTGGAGATTATACATATTCTGCTCTAAAAAGCTGCTATTTTGCTGCCCTCCTGCTAAGGCAGAATGAAAGTCGCAGTACAAAAGAAATGTGCTGTGCAGCACTGGTTCAGATGCTCTCCGCTGCATTGCTCAGTTGCTCCTGCCATCCTTTTTAAACATAATAACTCACCTGTGTAAATGTAATGTCATTGTAAATGAAAATATAAAAACCATCTCAAGGGGGAAGGAGAAAAGTTAAGAAGTATCATGTTACAGAACATGTAAACGCTGAGTGACTTCCTGCTTTTCAGTTCAGTGTGTGGGCCCTGCTTCAAAGCTAGAAATGAGAGGAGTTGCGTTATGTAAAAGTAACTGCAGTGGAATCATCTTATAACTAAGCTGCTTTTCCTACCACAGAGCAACCTCAGTATAAGCACAGATTCACTATTACCGGATTTGCAATTTGTACCTTGCAAAGCATTGAAAAAGTCAAGCCTTTCATTTTAATTCATTATAAATAGAATTTCACTGTATGCAGGCTCCAGAGTACTATTAGGTGGCCAGTTCCTTGAACCCCAAACCTGAGCCCAGGACCCAGCCTGAATAGTGGTGTTGGGCACTGGGTAGATGAACTGAGGGTGGCAAGCAAGGAATCATTGTTCTAGGCCTTGGAGCAGGGGTGGACAAACTTTTTGGCCCAAGGGCCACACTGAGATTGCAAAATTGTATGGAGGGCCAGATAGGAAAGGCTGTGTCTCCCCAAACACCCCATCCCCTATCCAACCCCCTCCCACTTCTCACCCCATGACAGCCCCCCTCAGAATACCCAACCAATCTAACTCCCCTCACTCCTTGTCCCCTGACCAACCCCTCCAGAGACCCCCTGGCCCTAACCACCTCCTGGGACTACATCCTCTCTCTAAGCCCCCCGCTTCTTGTCCCCTGACTGCCCCCTCCTGAGACCCCCCTGTAACTGCCCTCCCCAGAACCCCAGCTCCTACCTAACCTCCCTGCTCCCTGTCTCTTGACTGCCCAAACCCCCATCCATGCCTCTGCCCCCTGACAGACCTCCAGGACTCCCACACCTATCCAACCCCTTCTTCCCATCCCGTGACTGCTCCCCCGCAGGAACCTCACCCCATTCAACTGCCCCCTGTCCCCTGACCGCCCTCTGGGACTTCCTGCCACTTATCCAGCCCCAGCCCCCTTACCATGCCACTCAAAGCAGCAGCCCGATGGCACAAGATGCACTTCCATGCTGCCCCGCCCCTCAGAGCACTGCCCACGTGGTGGCGTGGCTGCAGAGGGTTGGTGGGAGCTCAGGCGCTGGGCAGGACAGTCCCGCAGGCTGTAGTTTGCCCACCCTGTCTTGGATCAACTGTGGAGGCTACTTTATAAGGGCTTCCACAGGACTTTACATGCCTCATCATTTACTCCATAGGGACAGTTCAAACAGTTTCTTGGGCTCTGTCTTCTAGTTGTCCACCCATTCCCACCCAAGACTCTGTGCTGCAAGGAGGGTGTACACCATACACAACCAGTTGCCATGGGTCCCTCTGTAGCAGTAGGAGAGGGACAGGATTTGTACCTCTAAGCATATTGTTGTGTATTAAAATGAAAGAATATTTAACTTATTGGAGCTCCTGATACACTGACAGCTTTTACTTACACATCATATTTTAACCTTATTATAAAAATGTCTTGATGCTTTAATTGTTTAGCTGGGAGCATCATGTTTTGTTGACACTCTCTTTTAGCTTTTCATTTCCTCTTAGAACCATAGGGAGTTTGCCAGTTGTGTATAAAACTTAAATAGGTAAATAGACTTATTTTAAATAAGATGAGGAAGACTTTGTAGCACCTTAGAGACTAACCAGTTTATTTCAGCATAAGCTTTCATGGACTATAGCCCACTTCATCAGATGCATAGAATGGAACAGAAGTAGGATGTATTTATGTACACAGAAAGAAAGAAAAAAGTTGTGCATTAGCATACTAATTCTAAGAGGCTGTTTAATTTGGATGGGCCATTATCATTATCATTATCATTAGACTTATTTTATGTACTCTCTGCATTTTGTGTTTCTTGTTCTGAAAACCTTTATAACTAGCACAAATCTTTTCCTCCTACCTCCTTTTAATACAACTGAGTTGTTTTCTGGACCATAGTATATCACCAGTTTGGAATGTGTTAGGAGCTTTTAACATTCCTGCAAAATAATATGTCCATATTTTCCAAAACAAAAATATCTCATCTCCAATGTCATAAAGTCAGGCAACCAGTCACCTTACATGGTCACAAAGTGAAGAAATGAATACAGCAACCATGTCAGAACAGTGAAATAGCCTGTGAGTTTTGTCAATATAATGAATATAGTGATCTTTACTGGACTAACTTATCCTTAATTTTCTGTATAGTGCACACTTGTGTTTGAGAGTATTCTTAAATTATCTGAAAACAGTCATGGTAGAGAAGAATGGCAGATTATCAAGAAGACATATCTGTGTTTGGCATCCATTTAAAATTCTTTAAAATCCAATGGAGTGAGAAAATGCAGTGAGTAGAAGTGGCTCTCTCCAGTATTAAAGATAACACAAAAACTAGTTACTCAGCTCTAAAACTATAAGGACGAAGGACTTTACCATTACTTAAATACAAGGCATATGTGAGCTTATGCATATGTGTGTAAACTGTCAATAGCAAATAATCCAATATGTAATTTATCATATGACATGGAATACAAATGAGCCAGATATCTCACAGTTCAAAATATTAAGGGTCTTATTCTACCGTACTGTTTCTAAACACCTAGGAAGGGCTCTAAAATGCCTATGAGGTTCAACAAACTGATTTGCTGCAGAATGCTCTATTTAAGGAGGAGAGGCTTCTGGTCTTGTGGTGTGCCAAGGGATATAACCATCAAAATCCACCGTGCTGAGGTTCCTCAGGGGAAAAGACGCTTAGATCACATAGGGTCCAGGTCCCTGCAGAGAGGTTCTAGCCCTCTCTATTGTTGTCTGTCCCCTTCTCCCACTTCAGTAGCATTGACTCTCCATGTCTTTTGTGGCTTATTTGCCCCACTTTGCACTATTTACACTTTCCTCTCTTCTCCTCATACTGTAGAGCCGTAAGTAAAACTGACATACTGGCACTCTATAGCAACATATATAAGCAAACTTTAGATGTTTGAATATTTACCATGACAATACTATAGGTCTGTTAATCTCAATTTTTTTCTTATCTTAACAGCAACAATCATGTTTATAATCTGTGAATTACTTGTTCCAGAAGTTCTTGTTTATCAGTTTATATCCATAATGCTACCTAGTTACCAACCTATTGAACATTAGTATTTAAATATTGCTTTATACCTTCAAAGCATGCCTCAGTCAAAGGGACCTATCCTTAAACCTGTGTGGAGTCTCATTCATTCCTTTGCAGGACTGTAGCTTTTGTTAGTATTCACGTTTGTACTGTGCTTTGAAAATCCAAAGTGATAGTATCAATATGACTGTTAAGATGACAGCAAGGTGAAATTATCTATCTATCTATCTATCTATCTATCTATCTATCTATCTATCTATCTATCTATCTATCTATGTAAAAACTGCATTTTAGGTTGTAACAAAACGTATAACACTAGAAAACTAGACTATATTTTAATCTATAATTATTTGCAGATCACACTCCTGTTTATTAGTGTATATTAGTAATATATATGTATATATATAAACAAGAGTGTCATGTGAAAATAGATTAGAGATTAAAATATAGTCTAGTTTTCTAGTGTTATAGGTTTAGTTGCAACCTAAAAACAAAGTTTATTAATAGTAAATTAAATGTATTATTATTGTTTGTTATTGCTGATACAATATTTCAAAAACCTAATATATATTAACTTTCATTAAAATGAAGTGAAATGTGTAGTATGTTTCAATGGGGGGTAGACGCCTAGCTTTTTTTTTTCTTTTTCTCTTTTTTTTAAATTCCCAGTCTACATTTGAGTGTCTTCTAAATGCTGAGAGTAGAACTCATCCACTTCTCGGAATACTCTTGAGCGTCAGAGTTCAGTATGTAAACTTTTATAGTGGCAATTATTTCTTCTGTAATATCTGACTTTTGAATGAACACAAATCCATAATAATCAACATTTGAATGGTCTCCGTGGAAGCATCTGGTTTCATCTGTGCCAGTGGTACTTTAAAGGCTTTATAAAGTCACCTGGCAGCACACCCAATCTCCATTAAATTTTATGGCAAAAGAACTAAGAGAGACTGAACATTTCTGCTTCTGTTATCTGTTACGTGGATGGACTTCCAAAACCACAGACAATGATGTGTTATGTTCTACGTGTACATTAGTGTTACTAGCAGCCATGACATAATTCAAATTTGAGCATTTATCTTGTAAATTTTGTATAGTTTCTCTCTTACCTGGTATAGGTTCTTTTTAAACAGATTTATTGCCAGACTGCATAAAGGTACTTTATAGTGTTCAAAATCCATGACATTCCTCATGAAATAGCAAAGACTACATTTTTTTTATTTTAAATTAGGCAAAACTTCAAAGTTTTATGTTCAGTTAGTCAACATTAATATATTAGTATGTTTTAAGTCATGTTTTGAGAATCACATGTTCAAAGACCTAACTTTTCAGTGACATTCAGAATCTTTTCTCTTGCAGCCATTTCGTAGAGTGACGTTTTCTGTTGTGAGTCAGCCTCAGGACCCACATCAAGGGTCATTGCAGAGTTGCTATGACAGCGGTCTGGAGGAATCAGAAACACCAAGCAGTAAGAGTTCATCAGGGCCAAGACTGGGTGCCCTTCCACTCCCAGAGGACAACTACGAAAGGACTACGCCGGATGGCAGTGTTGGTGAGGCAGAGCATATGGAAAATGGTAGGGGCAAACACAACATTCACACACATAATCACACTAGTGAGACATAATAAGTAGACTTGTGGAAAGGTCAGTCCAAAATAATAGAATAAAATAGCTTAAATTATAACTATTTTATTTTAAATGGTAAAATTTGTTAAAATGCAGCTTACAAAATAATGGAACATAACCATACAAATAAAATCAGCAGCATTTTTTTAACATTATTTTAAAACTACATTGCTGAAACAGTTAAATAATTAAAAAAAAAATCAGTGCAGGGCCTGGGTTCAAGGAAATTAAATTGCATACACAATGTTTTTTTAACAAAAGGAACTGATAAGGGACTTGTGTTCTCTTTTCTACTTCCATTTTTTTTATTTGTCATAAAATCATCGCTTATGACATTTTCCTGAAATTGAATTTGTACAACATCAGCATAAAGAAACTAGGAATTAAAAATCTCCTTCTAGAGTCTTCCCTTTCCCCCAATATTATGCAATGTGTTTTCAGAACAATGTTGAGGTTTCTACTCCATGTTAAACTATTTCAAAGATAACCGCATGTCAAAGAGTACATAGTGCTGACGTGTAAAATGAGGAGTTTGCTAATCAAGTTTGTATAGTTGTGTATGTGAGTCTCATCAGCTCCTCAAACCCTGTATAGATTTTGTTTGGCTTTGTGCATGACTTTACCTTCTTTCAAAGGCTTAGATCAGCACTTAATTTTTTTTCTTGTTTTATTCCTAAAATAGACATATCGATCCAATAAAAATAGATCATTCTCTGTGGTCAGGAAATTGACATATCTAATGTATATAAGGAAGAAGGACTACAGCAGTCTGCATTTGCTGAAGGTCTGCATTTCAGCAATGCATGATTATTTCAAGTCATACAGATTAATGGATTCCCCTCCCCCATGGAAATAATAATTATCCTAAATTCAGTTTTCATTTGCCCATTTATATGTGCGTGGGTGTATTAAATTTTCTTTTTAGAAGGCAGAAAAAATGAAAACTGTTGGGAGCCTTCTTCCTAAATTGATATTTATTTTTATATTTGTTAATTTAAGAGTGCAATTTAGTGCTTAGGAAAATGAGGCTAAAGCACTGGCTATATCCAGGTAGATACAGTGCAATGAGGGCAAGTATTTTTGAGATTTAATTGAATAAGTTCACAGTTCTTCAGAAACTGTCTGAGGCACAGTATGTATAAAGCAATATATAAACACAGAATCTGACAGATTTCAGAATAAGTAGAAGAACAAACAGATCAAACTACTAAATGTATTTATTATGCCATGAACACCTCCAAAACAAAAGTAGCATGAAAAACTCTCAAATGGTATAATACAAGGATTACAGACAGTAAGGGAGATTTTTTGTCATATTCACAAAATCTTGAACTGAACCCCGTGAAAGGTGGGTGACATTGCGATGAAAATTATACTCTACTGACTTTTGAATTCTGCTGTCACTTTTTAAAACAGGATTTAGACAGTGACATGTCATCTGCCTCCAGTAATTTTTGTTAGCATTAGTCAATAGGTGATGACAGAACAAGATGCAATGCACTTTTGGTCCTCTATAAATGTAGCATTTGACATTTGAGTGAATGCTTTCTCTGATCCAAATTTTAAGATGACTTGTCTAGCTATATAGAACAATTGTATTGCTCAAATTCTGGTAATTTAATCTTCAATATTAATAGATCATCCTGATATAAATAGAATTGGAATTGAAACCTGTCAAGTATTCATCTGTTATATTTAATTGGAATCTCAGTAATCTGCAGTGTTTTAGTTGGTTAGGTTTTAATCAGGATTTGTATTGGATTTCATTTGGATTTTCCATTTAAACAGAACTTTGAAAATCATCTTAGTTTTTAATTGTTATTACTTCAAATATTTGCCATTTCAACCAGTGTGAAACAATGCAGTTATAACTAATTACTTTGGATTTACTTTCATTTTAAAGTTTGAGAAAATAATTTTCAGAACAGTAATGTAAAACCTTCTGATACCTTTGATGCATACTTTGTGTAAGATAGGACCACTAATGAAAATAAAGAACCTTTCACATTTCAGCAAGTGGAAGAAGGCTGAATCTACTGTAGCCAGAGTAAATATTGGTAATGAAATACAACTTCCCAAATTTGTGGGTTAGATGTCTCTTTCTACTTTTTTGGATTAGCATAAAATAGAGAATTGAAACAATAGTGCAAATAGGTTGGTTTTCTTTATAATAAACTGTGCTGTATATTACCAGCCTCCATGACTGTCAGATGTAGATTGAGGTTTTGTTCTCATTATTAGCTGTGGTGTCAGCTATGCTGAGCGGGGTAGGGTGGAATAAATGTTGGCAGACTGTCTCTGAAAATGTAGTATGAGAAGATTTGCTAATTGGTAAGATCTGGAGAACCAGAAATAACTTCTGAGTCTTTTCCCTTCTGCCCTTCCAGCTTTCCTTACAAGGAAAGCCCACCCATTTGTGCAGTCTTGTCCAACAAACATCAATTGTTTGTTTAATGTGGTCATTAAAAAAGCATTATTTTAACAGAAATTGCACACAGTTTTTTTTCTCAAGAGGACATATTATTTTTCTTTACATCTTGATTTTTATATTGTTAAATGTCATACTGGATCAGATTCCTGGTCTATCAATCACAGTATTCTGTTTCTGACAGTGACTAGTAAGTACCAGATACTTCATAGGCATGTGCAAGAAACCACATAATAGAAAACCATGGAATAACTTTCTCTCCTGACCTCTATTAGGTCTTGTCTACATTAGAAAATTAGATTGGTTTAAGTGCATCAATCAGGGGTGTGAATAATCCATACCCTGGAGTAGCATAGGTAAACTGACCTAACTCCCTGTGTTAGGTAAGTGTTAGGTAAATGGAAGATTTTTTCTTCCAACTTAGGCACCACCTCTCAGGGAGGTGTATTACCTACACCGATGGGAGAATCCCTCCCATTGGTTTAGGTAGTGTCTACACTGTAGCTTTTTAAGTGAAGACAAGCCCTTAGGTAGTTGTCTGTTTATGCCCTGAATCATGAAGGTTTATATTTCCTAAAAGGTTATTCATTCTTTCTCATTTAATTACAACTGTTGTCACTGTGCATATATGCAGTTTTATGAATTCTACAAAATTGTTGGCCTTAGTGATCTCTTGTGGCAGTTTGTTCCACAAGTTAATTATCAGTTGTGTAAAAAACTATTCATTTTTATCAATTGTATGTTTGTTTTTGTTTAAACCTCACTGAATATCCCATCATTCTTGTGTTATGAGAGAGAGTAAATAAAAGAGCTCAGTTTACCTTTTCTATCCTTGTTTTTATACCTTTATCATGTGGCCTCATATTTCTTTCTTCTCTGGATTACATTCACAGCTTTTCCAATCTTTCCTCATAGATAAAGTCTTGTTCTGCATCTAATAACTTTTGTTGCCTCTCTCTGAACGTTGATATCTGCTAGATGTTTTCTGAGATAGGGGTGATCAGAACTGACCACAGTATTCCAGATGAGGGCACAATATTTTCAGTATTACTTTTATCCCATTTTTTACACATGTTTTCATTAGGGCAATGCTTTTCATTGACATGTCTGTAAAGATGCCAATGTTTTTTTTCCACAGGGCTAATTTAGAACCTGACAGCATGTATGATTAGTTCAAATAAATCCTTCTGATGTGCACAACCCTGCTTTTGTAAACAAAACATTTCATCTTTCATCTTGTTGTCTATTCAAATAGGTTTGTTAGGCCCATCTGAAGTTCCTCAGAGTTCTCTCTAATCACAATTAAACAAAATAATTTATATATATAGTAGCACCTTTTATTCAAGGACAAGGAAGTAAAGTACAACTATTCATTAAGTGTTACAACAAGCTTTTCAGAGGACAGCTGTGGCCTATTAGGTTAAACATAGGACTGGGAGTCCAGAGACTTAAGTTTTGTTTCTGTCTCTTCCACTGACTTAGTCTAGTCACTCAAACTCTTTGTGTCTCATTGCCAAATCTGTAAATGTTGGAGAATAGGGATCAGCTGTCTTTATAAAGGGCTTGGATATCTATAGATGAAAATAAAAGAAATTATGTATATGTCTATCATTTTGAAGAAGGGGGAAACCAAAGCAAAGGAAGTTTAAGTGACTAGCTTAGGGTTCACATGAATTGAGTGGTAGACCATGGAATAGAACTCAGAACTCCTGACTCTCATTGCTCTCTTATAGTTTCTAGAAAATTTTGTCCCTCCTAAAAGACAGCAGTAGTTAAATGTTCTGTTCCAATCAACAGAAGAATAGCTAATGGAGAAGAAAGAAAAATGGTATTGTCCAGTTCTAGCAATATGATTTGATTACTGCATTATTTTACCTGTGGCAATTTCAACTTTACTCCTTAGGTATCGAACTGGTTGTGCAAAATTAGAGATCCATGCTAACAGAGCAAAAGGACTTAGTTGTGTATAAGATGAGTAGCCTTTTTTCCCTATATGAAGTGTCAGGCGATTTCAGGTTTTTAGAAAATAAATACTAAGTGCAATCCAGCTTTGTTCATTTAGGGCCCAGTCAGCCATAGTTTCTTTTGTAAAGAGTTAGTCAGCTTCATGGAGTAGGGTAATAAATATGAATAAAGGTAGGAGAATGTAGCCACATACAGTTTAATATTATTCAGAGAATATTAATGTAATTTTTTTCTAGGAACATTAACCCCTTGTAGGCCCAAAGTTAAGTATCTTTTATATAAACATTACCAAGAAGAAGTCAGTGGGGTTGTTCCTGAGAGCTGCTCTACATTTGTACATTTTTTGTATTCTTCTTCCCAGACTACTAAAGTATTTTTTTAAAAAAACAACCAACTCACCAAACAAACAAAAGCCCTGCATGAATGATCATGTTGACATTTAATTTAATTGCTTGAAAAAGAATTTTCATTATTGCTGCTGCATGCAGTTCTTCACACAGATGAACTCCTAACCCAGGTGATCCTAGCATCCTGCCACAAGTGATATTTTGGATCACAATTACACTTATAAGACTAGAGACAGTTAATTTTGAGAATGAGCTATTCTGAGACTTGTGAAAAGGCAGCCAACTATCTGAGAGAAAGAGAAGACGATACGTGGGTTCACATTATAGAATACATAAAAGCCTTTGGTGTAAAGATCTCAAAGTGGCACCAGCCCCTGCCAGAACAAAAGATGCAAAACCTGCAGATATATCTCCACATATATAATGATCAATAGCCCTCCCACAACCCACCTTTCAAGATATATGTGAATTAAATGCCCAGATAACAACTGTGTGAGTAAAACCAGACATTCACTATGGTTTCTAATTAATTCACAGAGAATAACAATAAAAGACCAATCAATGAACTCTTTTCACAAACTGATCACTCCATATCTCACCTCTCAGTCTTCATCCTCAAGGGAAACCTGCAAAAAACTGTCAAAAACCGAGACTGGAAGCTTAAATTCATAACTTTGGTAGACACTAAAAATCATGGTTTACAGTTTATTACAACCATCTATAATCCCCTAACCCCACTGTTTTGTTCTGTGACTTCAGGGGTGTTAATGTGCCACTTTACCTTGAATGGCTCCTTAGAATATGTGTTATCTACTTATGCTAAACTATCTATTCCACCTTGTAATTAGTTGTGACACTCTGAGGGCATGGCTACACTTGAAACTTCAAAGTGCTGTTGTGGGAACGCTCCCAGCGCTCGGAGCATGTCTACACTAACACTTTAAAGCGCTCCGACTTGCTGCGCTCAGGGGGATGATTTTTCACATCCCTGAGCCAGCAAGTTAGAGCACTATAAAATGTAAGTGTAGCCAAGCCCTAAGTATCTTCCCCAGATTTGAAGAAGAGCTCTGTGTAGCTAACCTTGTCTCTTTCACTAACAGCAGCTGGACCAATACAATATATTACCTCACTCACTTTGTCTCTCCATTATGACATTCTGCTCCCAATGGGTTTATTTGGGAGTAGATTTTTGCCCTATTTTCTCCTTTTTTAAAAAACAAAATCTTTGAAATTTTTCCCCTCTGCACCTGATTCTTCTGTGAGTTTCTCCACTGTATACCAGATAGTGATATATCACATGCTATCCAGCTAACAGATAGTACTTCATATATATGCATGGTAGCACCTTTTACATTCAAAGCTATATAGTGTTTGCTCTTAAACACTTTTTTGTTGGTATTTTGCACCAGAAATTAGGCAGGTGTATCTTGTTTGCTTGCAGCTAATAGCTCTTGTTCAGGGATATTACAGGACAAAAATTTATTCCGTGTACAGTATTGTATTAGTAGAGAAACATGTTAACAAGATAAGATGTGTAACTCATAGAGGATTATTATTATTTATCTTTATATCTTGTGCTGTGTGTTTTCATTGTACTTCATATACATAGAATAAAATACAGGACCAAATACAGCCTTCCAGTGTGTCCTGATCACTCTAATTAAACACACCCAGGGATGCTGAAACAATTTGTATAGTGGGAATGCTGAAAGCCACTGAACCAAATGGTAAACATGTATATGATGGAAACCACTTCAAGCTAGGGGTGCATTAGTACTCCCACGTTCCAGCACCTATGAACCTGCCAGGAGTGAACTGTATGTGGCTTTTGCCCTGCGGAATAGTTATTTTTTAGTTATACTTCTTTGGGTCAGTCTCCAGAAATAGGAATGACAAAGAGTCCTGTGGCACCTTAAAGACTAACTAAAGTATTAGAGCATAAGCTTTCGTGGCCTAATACCCACTTCATCGGGGCATCCGGCGAAGCGGGTGTTAGCCCACGAAAGCTTATGCTCTAATACTTTAGTTAGTCTTTAAGGTGCCACAGGACTCTTTGTCACTTCTGCAACTCCAGACTAACATGGCTACCCCTCTGATTCTTGAGAAATAGGAATATCGCTTGTGCACTGACCATTGATAGAATGTACTTCCGAGTAGCAAAACACCATGTCATGTGCTTTTGGATCAGTCATGGTTTTGGGTTCTCAGAGTGCATGATTGGTCTGCTATGATAAAAAAATAGATTAGTATTCCTGAATTTGAAATCCACATTCATACCTATAGCATTGTTTTAATTGAAGGTGACTCTGCTCTCTTTTTGGTACTTTCTGTCTATTTCTGTCCTGTTTTCATTAGTTCCCTTTTGTGCCTCACAAAGGAGCAGAGCATTTGGCCTGTCCTTTTAAATTTAAACTATGTTAAAAACAATTCTCTCCTTTCCGTGTAAACCTCTACTCTCTCATAAAGAAAAATATTTTTACCAATCACTGTCCTATGCTCATAAAAATTAGTATTATTAATGTCAAGTAATTTTTAATTCCTGGTTCACTACTCTTTAGCATTCTTTTTATCCTTTGAAGACAAAAGACAGCCCTTTTGCATCAGAGCTTCGTATTATTATTGCATCCATTGCAGGAAAAAGTCAGAACAAAGCTATGTATGCCTTATGCCTTGCATGGGGCAGGGTGGGGATGGATAACTCAGGGGTTTGAGCATTGGTCTGCTAACTCACAGAATTGTGAGCTCAATCCTTGAGGGGACCATTTAGGGATATAGAGCAAAAATCTGCTAGAGGGTTTAATTGGGGATTGATGCTGCTTTGAGCAGGGGGTTGGACTAAATGGTCTCCTGAGATCCCTTCCAAGCCTGATAATCTATATTAGAAAGGAATGTGTGTGTGATCATCAATTATGAGATCCAGGGAGAGCTTTTTTTAAAAAAAAAACATTTAGAATAATTTAAAATCTTTTGTCCTGCATAAAAGAAACAATAATTTATACAATCTGCATTATCCATGACTAGGAAATCAGAGACAGAGCTAACTATTAATAGTCCAAACTGAGAAATGCAGAAACTCAGCACCAAAAGATGCAATGACTTGTCCGGCATCATACAGCAAGTTGGTGGGTGAGTGAAGAATTGAATCCAAAGTGAAATCCTGGCCCTGTTGAAGTCAATGAGAGCTTTGCCATTGACTCCATCAGGGCTAGAATTTCACCTAATATCTCCTGAGTTCCAATGCACCGCACCAACAGCTAGTCCATGCTACCTCTGACTAACGCAGATTGCAGAATTCCCTTTGATGTTGTTCTGAGCTCCGAATATGGATTGAAGGCAGAACATGCTCCTAAATTTCCAGACTGAAGGGAGAAGGAACTTCTTTTATGTCTGAAGAATAATTAACAAACCTTGCATCTAGTCCACGTTTTTTCCAGTGCAGAGTCTAATGCAGACAGTAAACAGAAATGAATTTTCCCTCAATTCACTGCACTCCATTCAGCATTAAGTTTTTTATTGAGTCTTCCTCAGTTGTTTGAGTATTTGTATTTGATGACTGTTACTGCAGTTTCCTGAACAACATTAGGTCGCCCAGCCCTTTCTAATCTACAATGAAGTTCCACAGAAATCCTGTGCATTCAGAGAAGTGAGTTAAACAGCAATAGGCCTAGGTGCTTGGGTCTTACTTAAACTTTATTCTTTCCTTTCACCCTTTTCTCCACAGCTCAAACATCCTTATAACTGGCCTGGGAGATACAGACATCCCACACAGCATACAGGGACTCATATATGGCCACTACTACCCACTCAGCTCTCTTTCCTCTCTAGGCAGGCGTCTTTAGTGTTTTGCTGTTTTAGTGTCCCTTTGATCCTGGGCTTGCACTGGGAAAAATAAACTTGCTAGCCTGGCTGGAGATCAGGAAGTAGGTATTTCCCAATTAATAAAGATCCCAATTAAGGATCTTTGATGTTTCTCTGGAGGTACCTTATCTTTGTCATTGTTTCATTTACTGTTTGTTTCCCCAAACAGCCTCCTTTGACTCCATACAGTCAGGCAGGATCATTCTCCATAGTGTTAAAAGCCAATTTTCCATGAGGAAAGGCGAGACTGAATTTATAGAAAGGAATTTTCATACTAATGAGTTATTGAGGTTGAGCAGTGTACAGTTATGAATACATCTTTCTCTTGTGACTTCTTAAACTCTGTTTATATTTCAAAATATAACTGGGCATCTCTGTTATCTCTCTAATGCAGTGGTGTCCAATAGAAATTTGATGCTAGCTACACTGCTAGCCAGACTTGTGGCTTTGAATTTTTCTTATTTGCCCATTATAAAAAAAGCCTCATTAAGCCACATTATTTAAAAAAAAGCCACAATTCAATAACCTATTAGCCACATGTGGCTAGTGGCGAACATATTGGACACCGCTTGTCTAATGTTTCTGTCTGCTTATATGGACCACTTCATTTGAAGAGTATGTGGATCCTGCCATAAAAACACCAGGGCAGTGAGTCTCAGAGTCAACTGACTCAAAGTCACAGAGCTTACTCTGCAAACAGCAGACTAGACATACCTGCTCAGAATGGAGCCCAGACTCTGAGACCCACCTCTGTCACAGGGTTTCAGAGCTCAGGCTCCAGCCCAGGCAGGAATGTTTACACTGTTATTTTTAGCCCTGGCCTGTGACCTGTCAGTTATCCAGGCTCTGAGACTTGCTGCTGTGGTTCTTTTTTTGCAGTGAAGATGTACCCTAACTATCTGAATACATGTCTTCAATTAAAATAAGTAATAAAATAATTCCCCCCTCTTTCTTTACCACCTATGGATGTAAAACCTTGAAGATTTATATTTTTTAGGCATTTTATGGCTGTGATCGGTATGCAATAATCACCTTTATACACTGACTGCATAAGACCTGTACAAGACTTGCTAGGAATTATACTAAATATCTGAGAGTAGGATCAAGTCACCAGTAGGTAAAGTTTAAAGGAAAATACACAAACAAGGTCAACTTAGTTTAATCAAAATATTTTTTAAAAAAAATGGATTGCAGGCCAAGCCCATTAGTCCTTCTTTATGTACAGTTCTCAGCAAAATCAAAGACTGTTCTTTGGAGAGACAAAACATACTATGTGAGAGATTATTCTGATATTCCAATAGTATCACAATATGCCTTCAGAAATCAAATTATATTACAGAATAAACAGTTACAGCTCATTCAACTTAGAACACGTTACTAGAATTAAATTTGTATCAATAAGTGAATTAAGTCATGTTCTAAAAGAACTGGTCTTTCTTAAATGGATTCTTAGAGTTATGAAAAACCCACGGACAGTTCTCAGTGAACACCAAAAAATAGGCACTTAGATATATAATTGTAAGTCTATATGTCCTTTCCCCCATGGAAAATAATTGAAACTAGGTCATATCACTGAATATGTGGCAAAACAAACAAACAGAAGAAGTAGTAGAAGATCATGAAGAAGAAAAATGTAAAGCCAGTGGAGGAGGAGCAATGTTTAAGGAGTTACCTTATTTTAATAGTTGCCTGGTCCCTGAAGACCAAACAAACATATCGACACTGGTTTTCCCAACTTGCTTGTCTTAACCTGTTTTTTGCTATATCTAAGGAACAAATCAACCCTAAAGAGCCCTGGAGGGGCACTTGTTCTTTTACTGAACAATCTGTTTTATTTCATCAGCAAGGGAAGTGAAAAAAAAGTGAATCATATCTAAATTTTCATGTAAACAAGCAATAAGACAAGCTTGTATTGAAGCTTTTTTTTTTTCCTGGGGGGTAATGGCTGATTTGTTTTCTTGATCAAATGATTCTCCTTTAATTTTTTTTTAGATTTGTAACAGTGCTATAAAGACGAATGGTGTCCATGGAGAAAACCTTGTAGAGCTGCTTTTTTAAATTAAGTCTCAAGAAAGCAAAAGTACACAGTACTTGTATAATGCTATATTATTCAGGAACGTCTTTAAAATGCTCCAGCTGCTCTATGGTTTGTTGTATGATAGAGGGTTAATTGGTTTCACAATTAGGGGTATTTTCCCCTTCCATGAGTGCATATTGGTCCTTTGAAAGAGACACTATTCCCCTTTTTGTGAGAGTGAAATGACATTTATGTGCTCATGAAATGTTAATTTAATGTTTACATGTGGAGTTTAACAGCACACATTAGCTTTAAGATGGGATAGCAGTAAGATCTGATGCAATTTTCTCACTCACTGCTGTTAGCTAACAACACACCTGATTCTTCTGTTCCCTCAACATGCAGATTATTTTATTAAGCTACTTTCAAAATAACTTTTATGTTATATTATATGAAATATTAATGTTATTTATATATGTTGCATTTAAATCTTCTTGATGGTGGACCCCTACTATATCTGATGCATTCCATCATTTGTGATGGGGTTCCTTTTATGTTGTCATGCTCTGATATACTTGGTATGTGAACATCTCTGGAAATTTGTTTTGCCTGGTGTAACTGACAGGCATCTTCTGTGTGGAAGCATGAGGTAATGGTGAAAAGATTAATAATATAACTGATTTATACTGGGGTGGGCGGATGGAAAATGGACACTTAGAAGGTTTTTTTATGAATACATTTTGTAAGAATGTGAGCAATAAAAGATTCCAAGTATTACTTTTTTCTAGTTGTGACTAAATGCATGCTTAAGATGCTGTCCTCGGTGCAGTTTTAAAACTTTGCTCACTGACAGTTTTTAATAGCAGGATAGCAGAAATAACATAAGGAGTTGTAAAGCAAGTATAAGAAGGAAACTATTGCCTCTCTTAAGGGCAGGATTGTGACCAACCCATTTGGCAGTTGGCTAGGCCGCTCTTTAACTCACCTTCGTGATCTACCCACATTGTGGGTCATAGTGCTGAGTGGGAAAGGAGCCTCAGTGGGACCCTGATTTCTCCCCATCAGTACTGTGGGCAGGTAAATGGAGAGTGAGCAAGCAGGGGAGAGGGGTGTGCTGAGCTTTGGTTCCACCTGCACAAAGCACTGGCCAGTACAGCTTAGCATGGAAAAGGTGCTAGGTATAGACCAGATTATTTTTTATTCTGAAACAAGAGGGAAACTAGGAGGGGCATTGGGACTCTACAACTGTGACATTACATCCCAAGCCTTATGCAGGACAGATTGAAAAATTACAGACTATCTCACAGCTAGGATATGGCCTGTTCTCAGCTTTTTATGTAGATAGCACCAAAAAGCCAAAAGAAAAGGTCCAGATTCTCTCCTGTGCCAGGATACCATGTGTGTGTATTTTGGGAGGCAGGGGGTGAGGGCACATTATACCTTTCCCCAGCATAGGTGTGTTAAGGGAGAAAGCAAAATGGGTTTTCATCACTCCCCTTTTGCCTATTCACAACTGCAGAACTTGCACATAGAGAACTGAAAAAGAGCATAACGGAGTAGGACTGGGACTGCCCAAGGAGCAGAACTGAGCCTAAAGGAGCAAGACTGAGCCTAAAGGAGCAGAATTGATCCATGACCGAGCTCAGAGGGAAGCCGAGTGGGTTGGGAGTGAAGGGGAGCAAATACTAGATCTTTTTAAAGGGTAATGTACAGGACTCCTGACTCCGTCCTGCAACTGTGTGCCATGCCATCCCCAGTGAGGGCTAATCCTTAAAGGCAGAGCTTTCTTGCCAGAAGCAGAGACATAGAAACCTTTCACACAGCCAGCTCTAAGCACCCAGTTATAAATGGAAGAACACAATAAAACTCATGTTGCCCCATAGGTGCATATAAGTGAATATTTTTTCTTACTCGATTTTCTCTTCAAAGAGCAAAATTTGCCTTTAGCTTTTACAGGTAAAATCCCATGAATTATTTCTTGTGCCATGAATTATAAGTAGCAAAATTTAGTTGTAAGCATAAAAGACCTTATCTTAAAGTTTCCAGATAAATGTTATGTTATTGGATTGTCTCAGCAAATGTGCTAAAACTATTTTTTAACCTTGGCATA
Source organism: Dermatemys mawii (assembly GCA_007922305.1). Lineage (NCBI taxonomy): Eukaryota > Metazoa > Chordata > Testudines > Dermatemydidae > Dermatemys > Dermatemys mawii. The sequence goes on from ML677326.1 coordinate 30,038,595, forward strand.
AACACTGTTTTTGTTTTTCCTGCTGTTTTCTAATAGGGCTTTTGGAATATGCTTTGTTATAGAGGATCTATATAAGTAACCTGTACTGGCAAGATTTGTTTATTACAGTGAAGATCGATTTTAAGAAAATTGAATGTAGTCCAGATCAGAACTGACTGAAAGTCATTACCTGCTGAGCAGTCTGTGTAAAATAAGTTAGTGATCTGAAAGCAATATCTACTGGACTGGTGCTTACATCACCAATGGTGCTAACTAGCATCCTGGTTGAAACTGTCATCAAAGAGGCCAAGGAATGAGGATCTGGTTCACAGTCCATTAAGCCCTGAATAGGCATGATGACTGAGTCACTCCAGGCAGGTTTAAGGCACTTTAGCAGGGCAGAAACTTACATTTCTGCTACCTGTGCTGTTTAATCTGTAGACAGAGGAATTATATCTGCTCTCAATTTGGCACCATTCTTTGCTAAAAATATTAGAATGATCATGTTGCATTGAATATGAACACTAAATGAGACAAGCTTTACTAAGAGAATCACAGTAATAAAAAGTGGAAAAGACCTATTAGATCATATTCTGGCCTTTTTCATAGAGACATCGTTGCCTATAAGTATATAATTATATTTTCTACTGTTTTTACCAGTATAGTTTTAAGCATTTCAAGATCTACTACTTCAGATCTCGTCACAGATTCATCAGATATGTCTACACTGCAATTAGATACCTATGACTGTCCCACACCAGGTGACTCAGGCTTGCTGTGCTAAGGTTGTTTAATGCAACATAGAGGCTCTATCTCAAGCTGCAGCTCAGGCTGTGAGACCCTCCGACCTCGTAGAGTCTAGGTTCCAGCCGGAATCAGAACATCCACACCACAGTTAAACAGCCACTTAGCCAAAGCCCGTGAGCCTGAGTCAGTTGGCATGGGCCCGCCATCAGTTTTTAATTGCAGTGTAGACATACCCATAAACTCATAGACTTCAAGGCCAGAAGGAACCATCATGATCATCTAGTCTGTTCTCTTGAACATTGCAGGCCATGGAACCTTACTACGCACTCCTGTAATAAACCCATAATCTCTTCCTGAGTTACTGTAGTTCTCAGTCATGATTTAAAGACTTCAAAGTACAAAGAATTCTCCATTTACTGTAGTTTAATTCTGCAAGAGACCCATGTCGTATGCTGCAGAGGAAGGTAAATATCTCCCTGGTCTCTGCCAATCTGACTTAGTGAAAAAACCCTTTCCAACCCCAAATAATGTGATTGGTTGTACCCTTAGCATTTGGGCAATACTGACCACCAAGATACCTGAGAAAGAATTCTCTATCGTAGCTCAGAGCCCTCCCCATCCAATCTCTGGCTGTTGGGGATATTTGGTACTAGTAGTCACAAATGGGCCACTTGCCATTGTAGGCAGATCTATCATATCACCCCCTCCATGAACTTTTCAAGCCCAGTCTTAAACCAGTTAAGTTTTTTTGCATCCACTGCTCCCCTTAGAAGGATGTTCTAGAACTTCAGTTCTCTGATGGCTAGAAACCCTAATGTAATTTCAAGCGTAAACTTGCTGATGAACAGTTTATATCCATTTGTTGTTGTGTCAACATTGACACAATTTAAATAACTCCGCCCTGGTATTTATCCCTCTGATTTATTTCCAGAGAGCAAGCATATCTCCCCTCAGCCCTCATTTAGTTAGGCTAAACAAGCCAAGTTCCTTGAGCCTCCTCTTGTAAGGTAGGTTTTCTATTCCTCTGATTATCCTGTAGCCTGACAGTACACCTTTCAGTATGATCTGCTGTATTCTTCCCTTTAACCACTTCCTTGTCCACCTCTCAATTCCCATCTTTTCCTAGGTAACTAATAATTTCCCATGTGGAGCTGTTTCAAATGCCTTACTGAAATCCATTGTTTCACAGAGTATCGTTGTAGCTGTGTCAGTCCCAGGATATTAGAGAGACAACGCCTGTGGTTCTGACCCAAAGAAGAGCTGTGCTTGGCTCGAGAACATTTCCCTCTAACCAACATAAGTTGGTCCATTAGAAGTTATTACCTTACCGACCCAGTGTTGCTGAAATCCAGATAGATTAGATCAACTTCATTTCCTTTGTCTAAAAAATCAGTTATTTTCTCATCAAAGAAACAGATCAACTTGGTCTAGCATGATCTACCTTTTGTAAAACCATCTTGTATTATCCCAATTAACCTTTACCTGTATGTCCTTAATTACTTTCTCTTCAAAATTTCTTCCAAGACCTTGCATACAGTTGAGATCAAACTAACAGACTTGTAGTTTCTCAGACTACTCCCCCCAACCCTTTCTTAAAAGTAAGTACTTTATTAGCAATTCTCCAATCATAGGATACGACCCTGGAGTTTATGGAGTCATTAAAAATGCTTGCTATTGGGTTTGCAATTTTATAGGCCAGTTCTTTAATACTCTTGGATAGAGATTATCCGGGACCCTTGATTTGGTCCCAATAAACTGCTTGCTTTTGACTTCCCCTTCAGGTGTGGTAATTTCTACTTCCATATCCTCATTTCCATTAGCCAAACTGCCACTACCACTAAGCTCCTCAATACCCTTAGTGAAAACTGAGGGAAAGTATTTGTTTAGATGTTAGACCAAGCCTAGACTATCCTTAATCTCCACCCCATCCTCAATGCTTAGCTGTACCACTTCTTCTTTCTTTGTTTTCTTTTAATTTATATGACTATAGAACCTTTTACTGTTGGTGCAACTCTGCTAGGTTTTTAGCAGTATTCACTTTTTCCCTGTACTTTCTGACCCCCACCCGCACCTCCAAGAGGTAGCTTTCTTTTCCTATCCATTCTGTCTTCCATTCCTTGTGAGCTTTGTGGGGTTTTTTTTAATCACCTGTCTGAGAAACTTGCTTTTCCAGTTCAGCCTGCAAAGCTCCTTTCCAATTTTTTCCCCTTGCTTTGAATGCCGGCTTCACGTAGATTCTGCAACTTTGATTTAAAGTAATTCCAAGCCTCCTTTACATTCAGATCCTTGAATTTTTCAGTCAAGTCCACTTTCCTAACTGAAATCCCATTTTTTTAAAAAAAGTTTTCCCTTTTGAAATCAAGTATCCTAGTTCTAGACCTTTTTTTATTTTCCCTTCCATTTAGAATTAGCTCATGATCACTGAAACAAAAGTTGTTCTCTACACAGGGGTTGGCAACCTTTCACAAATGGTGTGCCGAGTCTTCATTTATTCACTCTAATTTAAGGTTTTGCATGCCAGTAATAGATTTTAATGTTTTTAGAAGGACTCTTTCTATAAGTTTATAATGTATAACTAAATTATTGTATGTAAAGTAAATAAGTTTTAAAAATGTTTAAGAAGCTTCATTTAAAATTAAATTAAAATGAAGAGCTCCCCAGCCGGTGGCCAGGACCTGGTACTGTGAGTGCCACTGAAAATCAGCTTGTGTGCCACCTTTGGCACCCGTGCCATAGGTTGCCCACTCCTGCTTTACAATCAATTCTTCTATGAGGTCCTCACTACTCACCAGTATTAAATCTGAACTGCCATAACCTCTTGTTAGTACAATGACTGGTGAAGAAATCTGTCAACTTTCACATTCAGGAGTATCTGGTTCCTAGCATTATTAATAGCACTTGTCTTCCAATCTATGTTTGAAAGTCAAAGTCTCCCATAATCACACAATTCCAGGTAGTATTGATTTCATTAAAAATATTGAAGAGGTGTCTATTCATCTCCAAACTGAATGCTGGGCTTCTGTAGCACACCCCATCCACTACTGCATTTGGAGCCTCCATTTTTTAGTTCCCCAAAGTGATTTTAACCCAAACAGATTCTGTTTTATCCATTCCATCACTTCTAATTTCTTTACAGACTACTTCATCATTAATGCACAATGCTATTCCACTGCCTTTACCTTTATTTCTGTCTTCCCTGAACAGCACATAGCCTTCAATACCTGCACTCCAGTCATGCCTATTATTCCACCATGTTTCTGTTATCCTTATAATATCTGATTTCACTTCCTGCACCGATAGTTCCAGTTACTCCATTTTGTTACCCACACTCCCTGCATGGATGTACAGACATCTTAGTTGTTTCTGTTTGGCTGCATCCAGATTCCTCAATCGATTGGGTACAATCGTTCTATTGCCCACGAGTCACTTACTTTCCTCTTGCTGTCCATTCTCCTACCCTCTGTTCCTTTCTCTTTTACGTTCCTCCTGCTTCGAATCAGAATATTAGAATCAGGCATGCTGATTACATGAGCATTTCTCGACCGTCTCCCTCTAATTCCTATCTTAAAGCTCTTTTAATTAGTGTCTATTTAATCAAGTCTATGTCCCTCCCTACTCAGGTGGAGTCGTTCTCATGAGAACAGTCCTCTATCCACAAATGCCTTCTGGTCGTTGAACATCCCAAAGGCTCCCTTATAGTACAACTGCCTGAGACATCTCTTGATCATCATAATCTTGTCTTGCCTTCACTCTCCTCCTTTATGGACAGGTAGACCTGCCTCTCCCTGGTGCTGATTTTGCAGCCTTCTCCCTTCTGTTCTTTCAGGCTGTAAGTCCTCTTGTCTTTTGTTCTACCTTGCAATCTTCTGAAAGTCATCCTCTATTCCAGCGGTTCTCAAAGTGGGGGTTGCGACCCTCCTGGGGGTCGCCGAGCGCTCCCAGGAGGGTTGCAAGCTCCCGGCGCTGCTGAAAACCCACCCAATGAATTCCTTCTGCATTCAGCGGCTTTTTGGCAGACATACCAAGTGCTCAGTTTGGTTGCAGTCGGGAGCATTCAGCATGTCCGCTGAAAAGCCGCGGAATGTGGAAGGAATGCATTCGGAGGCTTTTCGGCGGACATGGAAGGGTCTGCCATGGCAGAACCAAAAAGGGGTTGTGGTTCTCATAAGTTTTGAGAACCGCTGCTGTATTCTCCTGGTGCTTTGAAGTCTGGCTATGTGCATTGACTCTTCCCCTCATCTTATAGGACTAGCTCCTCTTCTTTTCCTTGCCTCTCACCTTCTGTTAGTGCATGCTACACCCCTTCTTCATTTTTCAACTAACTTCTCCTTCCCCTAACTGGTCTTTTTTTTCTCTGCTTGGTTCTCATAGTCACATGCTTCCACTGCCCACTTTCCTCATCCAGCAGTCTACCCTATGCCAATCCAGCTTACATCTATGAGTCCTGAGCTTTCCCTTTAGCAGCCCTCTGGCATTCCCTCCATCATCTGTTTGAATTGCCTTTGAATTTCAACCATGGTTTCTACCCACATTTCCAAACCTCAGATCTTCTCTTTCATCAGCTCTCTCAGGCAACATTTCATACAAATGGAGTTCTTTGTGGGTATTCGCTCCAGGATAATATACATCCCGCAGCTTCCATATTTAGTCATCTTCATTGTCTCTTCCATTTCCTGGGTCACTACGTCAGCTGCCTGTGTAGATTTCATAGCCTGCCCTACACACACACACACACACACACACACAC
>ML677326.1:30044077-30167173 GCA_007922305.1 Dermatemys mawii
CACACACACACACACACACACACACACACACACACACACACACACACTTACTTCTGCAAATTCCCTTTAACTCAAACTCTCCTGTGTTCAGCCCTGTTTGCTAGCTTCATTTTTCCTTTGGGGAAAAGTGTTGCCATATGGAAAATATTGATATTTTATAGCAGTTGAGCTTGGGGGTGTTTGCATGTTACTCCTGAAAATGAATAAAATTGTCCTCTACCAAAGCAGAATTGCAGCGTGGAACCAAAAGACTAAAAGGAAGAAAATGAAAACATTTTTTCTCTCTTTCTCCTTGTAGATAAGTTCTTAGTCCTGAAATATAGTCACTATTCTTCTATCCTAGAGTTGAAGTTAGATGTCCTTTGATATTTTCATAGTTGCTGTTCAGTCATGCAGACAACTCAGTGTTACGTAGTGTAGAGCATTTTCACCTACCCTAAATAAGTGTTCTATCATGTATAGACCTTTTCTGCCCCGGAAATAAGAGCATGGGAATGTAAATATTAATGTTAAGTTAAAAAAATAAAATTAAAAGTAATGAGGATTCTGTATAAAAAGCAGCTTTTCAGTAGAAACCAGATGGAGAATTGCAGAAATAGAATAAAATCATGTCTTAATTTAAAATGGTCAGCAAACAATTAATGCTTTATCATCAGCTTTGGTTTCCAAATATGAATCTTTATAAGAAACACTAAGGGGGGCATCATGCTGAACGAGCTAAAAATCACTTCCACCTTAGAGTCCAGCTTCTGTAACTTTAAAATGTGTCCATTTCAATAATTAGTTTAATTAAGAAACATTCAGAATCAAATAGAGATTATCCAGATTTCCAGTTCTTTAGGAAGTGGATTATTTGCATTGTCCTGAGGGAAATGATTGAGGACAGTTCTTTTTGGAAAGAGGAAAGTACATATATTGGACCAAACCCCACCTGCAGAGTTCTATTGAGAACTTCAGTGAGACTACTTATTCGGTAGATCAAATGGGATTATGTGCATTCTAAGCCACAGTTTTGCCAGGAGATCTCTTTTCTTCTAACAAGTTTGAGGTTAGCATTTGTGCAACAAATTTACAAAAGCTTCAGGCTACTCAGTGAGATTGGCAGCCTAACTGATAAACCAATCTCCTGCCCTCTGCTGAGTTTAACCCTGCTCTGGACCCCCAGGAGGCACTGTGATTTTTCAAGACACTCTGAATAAGCATGTGGATTTCAGAGCACTTAATAAAACTTGCTGTTAAATAGTAAGCTAGTCTCAACCTTAACTATCGTAGTGCTATCACCCCATTAAAATACAGGTCATTTTGCTAGATGGTTTGATCATGTAAGGGATGTAATTAGACTTTTTGTTATGCAAGAAGAAATAGCTAAGGCTGTGATTAAGACAGTGGTGAGTCATCCTTGTAGGTGTTTTCACGTTTTTCTTTTCAGCTTTCAAATAGAAATGGCAGTTTGTTCTGTTAGAGTACTACATGTGATTTTAAATCAAGAAGAAGGACCTCATATAATGTATTAGTTTGATGCATCCAAGTGCTCCTGAAAACTAGCCTTCCATCTCAGTTTGGGTTTTAATAAATCTGAAAACCCCAGGTCTGCTGCAGGCATTTCAGAAATGTATATTAACCAACACAGCTGCAGATTTTTTAAAAAAATATTATTTTAATTGTTACATAAAATAAAAGAAACTACTAAAGATAATTATATGACAACAGAATAATTACCAATGTGAAAATGACAATGAAACTTTATGGCATTAATTATAATAAATGAGAATCTTTAGCTGAAGAAAAAGACATTTTATATTTATACTAGGATTGTAGCTAACATTTTTTTCCTAAAATAATGTTTTAAAGTGTCATAAATCTAGCATTCTAAATTATTTACATGCTACATCCAATTAAAGGTTAAGTTCAGCCAGCAAAAAGTAATCACAGTTTACAACAGAAAAAAAATCATGTTTAATTAATTGCTTCATTGTGCAAACTTTTTTAAGAGAGTAACTGGGTATTTTCATGGTGGTAATATATCAAAAATTAAGTTTTTGCTCTCTGATGACTTTTGTGTCACATTGAATTAAGTGAGCCAAATTTGGTTCTCCTGTACATGAGTACACTGTAAGCCCTGGACTTACAAACTCTTGCATACATGCTTAACTTTATGTTGATTTCAGTGTAACTGTTCATAGTACTATCGTTAAGCGTGTGTAAGTGTTTGCAGGAATGGGGCCTACTAAAGAAAGTGGGGTTGCACATTTGTAACTAAAAGCAAAATTTGCTTTTAAATGTATATTTTTAGCTAAAAATATTGGCCCTTGAGATTTTGCTGTCCCAGTTAGATCATTCAAGTTGATATTCTGCTTTTTGCCTGGGCCAGCTCCTGACTCTTTATGGTCAAAAATTCAGAATATTTTTTGTCAAGATTCAATTTTTTTAAAATGTCTGGCTACTATAAGTTGGTCATAAATTAGCAACAACTGCTTGTGAAAAATTTCAGGCAAAATCTGCAATATTTTTTGACCAGTTCAACACTGCAAATAGGGTTGCCAGCGTTCCAAGACTGGCTGGGAATCTACCAGAACTGGCATCGATCTCCTGGTGACTACTGAAAGCAATCCAGGAGGTTTTGATAGGTACAGTACAATTAATGACATTACATCATGTTGGCAGAAAAAATCTCCCAGAATAGCTTCCATCAGAGTTGGCAACCCTACCTGCAAAACAAGACATGCAGAAATAAAATAAATACATACGTAAGATTTGACTACATCTCTCCAACACCAACAGTGCATTCTGTCCATGAAGCAGAGAAAATATTCCTTCCTGTTGCACTTGGGATTTGGGGTTTATTTGATTTTTAGCCTTATATAAAAAGGTTTTATAGTCAACATTTGCATGATGTTAAAGGAAATTACTTGGCTTGAAGAGTTATCAATGGCAAAATATTCAAGTATTCATTTTTTTGTGAATGTTGCCATAATCTCGTGATGATAATGTATTGTACAGCTTATTAGCTTGGCAAGGATACAAAAACAGAACTGCAACATCACTCTGTAGGATAAATAGTTATATATCTGGGCTAGGTAACTGAGTTGTAAAAAAATGACATATCAAATATTTACCATATGAAAATGTGTAAAAAAAAATCCTAGATTGTCCTACTTTCTATAGCACATATAAAAAGTAAAACCTCAAACCTGTAACTAATGAGAATGGTAGCAGCTTTAGTTGGTTATGCTCATTATTCTTTTAATAAATACAGAAATCAGAACTACTGCATATAAATTAGAGGCAAAAAAAATCCTATTAGGTCATCCGGTCCATTCCTGTGCTATTGCCGGATTGTTCCCTATTGCATAATAACTATCCACTAAGTAACACATGTTCATGTTCAGCTTTTACAGGTCTAGTGTTTGTGTGGTTAAACTATAGAACCACTTACATTAGCAAATTATAGGGCTATTTATCCTGTTGATTTGCTTTGATAAATCTTTTATCTCATCCCTCCATCCTCCCCTAAAAGAAGTGAGCATTCTTCCCATATGTTTTAGCTTTTGGTTTGCCTTTTAAATTTCTATTTGGAGTTTCTAGGGGCTACTTAAACTCCCATTCTTACTTTTTGGGGGTATGTATGTTTTATGCCTGAATTTGTCCCTTATTGAGAAAAGGCAGGAGAAGGAGATTCAAACACTACCAAATCTTTAAAGTATTTTAAATCCAAAACTAGACCTGCAACTGCACCCTACTTTTATTATGAGTTGCATCTAAGCACCCTATGAAATCTAGATCCAAATTTAGTAGACTGAGATGATCTCTGTGTTAATATTCATAGGCCAGGTTTTCAGAATCAGTGTAGCTCTATTGAAGTAAAAGGTTGATAACATTAAATATTCATACCTTTACAGTTTTTAAACTTATCTTCAACTTAGCTTTTTTATTTTAATATCTTAATCAGAGCTGCAAAATAAATATGACCTCACTTTGAGATAGGCGATTCATTTCCTTTCCCAAACTCAGAGTGATCCAAAACATTGTTTCCAAATAGTCTGAAATCAAGACTTCTCAAAACTCTGAAAGCCACACCATCACAAACCAAACCCTTTTAAAAGGGAAGTTGTCCATAGCATAAATAAATCAATCCTGGAACTATTGGATGTACATGATTTACATGTTGTAGATGTGTACATTTATATGACAGTGGAAATAATGTATATCAAACAGGTAGAAATTTAAAAAATCCAAATAGAACATGTTTTCCAAGTCTAGAAGTAACAATCTTTTGAGTTAACAATGTACAAATAACTAATAATGACTTAAGAAGTCAGAAGAACATTACTTCCACCCTTTGGATTTCAGATTTCTAACTAAATCAGCAGGCAACACTCGTCTGTGATTCATGTAATGCAGCACTAGCTGTAAATCCTTGTAATTACAGAAACAGAAAGTGAACAGGAAAAAGAGAATCTTTAATCAATGTTTAACTTTTAAGGTTTTTTTTCATATTCTATGTATTTATTTTGCTACAATTAAGTGCCATTCCTGCAACAAATGTTGTCATCACAAAACAATCATTACAATGATCACTAGCTGATGCTGAAAGTCTCTGCAGAGTGACAAATACAGGAATAGACAGGATAACTCTTGAGGTTGTACATCCAAAACAAAATGTAGGCCTAATAGCCATAATAATGGGTCAGGGTGCAGAGTCTTTCATTGAATCTGGTTCTGCTTTTTTTGAAGGTGTAGTGGTGATAGTGTTGTCTACTGATTTTCCCCGTTACATATTTTTTTCTTCATTTCCAACAGTTGCCACCTACACACTTGATGCCACCATTCCTGGGGTCTGGTTTATTAATAAAATAAAGTAATTCCAAAATAACACTATATGATCCCTCACAGCCCAAGCCTGGGCATAGTGAATGCCACTGCTGGTTCTCATGTCCTCAGAATCTATCCCAGACTTTGGGCCCTATCAAGAAGTTACTCTCACCTCTCTTACATTCAATATGGAGTCTAATAATTCAAAGAATCCCAAAGAGTCATCAGTAGTTAACCTGAAGCCTTTTGCAGGGTTCCGGCACCTACTAACAGGGAAAGAAAATGAGAGAATCCTGCTGTTACCTCCCCATCCCTTGCTTTTGCCCTGAATAATGGATGAAAAAATCCCTTTCCTTTCACAAGTGCGGGGGGAGGGGTAGAGGAAGCAGTGTCTCTCAGAGTAATATAGGTAGCCTTTCCCTCTATTTTCTTAAGACCAAGCACACCACCCATCTCTCAAGCACATTTAATCATGACGAGTCCAAGAGCAAGTTTCACACTGTTGCTCCTGAACCAGAGTTTCCTGCACAAAACCAAATTATACTGTTGGGACAACACAAGGCCTCATTCGAAAATGACAACAAGCAGGATGATGATTCACACTAGAAAGAATGAAAATTAATCGTTAGCAAATTGCCTTGTAAAGATACACATGACTTTTCAGCATACATGATAATGCAGCGTACACATTTGGTCTGTTACCTGACTATTTATATCTCACCCTTTTTAGAGTTTATCTTTGTATTAATTAATTATTAATTGTTTTAATTATTATTATTAATTATTATTATTAATAGTAGTCGTATTAATAAAAGCAGTTATCACAGTTCTGTGCAACTGCATCTGGGTTCCCTGTATGTGGTACTTCAAGGGCATGCACTCTAAGCTCCTGGCCACTCAGCTATCTTCTGTCTTGGGCAGAGACCTAGGTCTCTCTCTCTCCTGATAGGGTTTTTACAGGCTGCAACACTCCCTGTCTAAACTTAGTATTCCCAACAAGCCAGGCTGCCTAAACAGGCCAGCACCTGTGCTTTACTTCCTCTCTGAAGGTAGGGAATGGCTGTAATTGACAGCAGTTACAAGTTATCACACGGATTTTTCTAAGCTAGTGCATTTATCCTTAAGGTGAAACCATAACAGAGAAAACATATTAAAAACAATACAAATGTACACACACACAAAACAGCTAATCAGAGATCATCCCAACTGCAATTTCAGGCTCTGGTAAGTGTCAGTTCTTCAAAACCCGTAACTGGCTTTGTCCCATGGTTACAATTTCATAACTGCCTCATATTCAGAACCAGAACAACCATGAATTGTTCAGTTTTTCCTTTATACGGCTTGGGCCTTTGCTGATTACCTTTCTTGGTCACTGGACATCAGATAAAGAACCTCTCTTCAGGGCATAGGCAATTTCACTTCAAAAGCCTGGGTTTCTGCATTTCTAGAGGTGAGGAATTTGCATTAATTTCTCTCTACGTATTTCCCAGGAAATCCACTTCACATACATTGCTTCAAAACTCCATTTTTGTATGGCATAATGTTCAATATAGTCCATTGATCATGCAGGCATTATCTCACATTTCTTCCCTTATAGGGGTTATATATAGTCCCAGATCACAGTAATACATAACATTTGCATTTCATACTATGAACATCTAAAGATATTTAAATTTATTTTAATGAGCTTTTTGAAGGATATTGCAGGAAACTGCCATATGTGTCTCAGTATTTCTGTGTGAAAGAGAGCCAAATGAAAAGATATACATTTAGCAGCAAGGAATACAGGCCTACAGAATGGGAGACTGTATCCAGGATAACAGTGACTGCAGAGGATTTAGTGCTCATATTGGACAAGCAACTCAACATGGGACAAAAAGGGGTAATGGGATCATTGGCTATATAAACTGTGGAATAGTGAGGAGGAGTGGGGAGGAGTGGGGAAGTGATTTTACCCCAGTATATGTCATTGATGGGACTGATATTAAAATACTTCATCCAGTTCTGGTGTCCACATTTTTAAAAGGTTGCTGAAAAATTGGAGAGGGTGCAGAAAAGAACCACAAAATGATTCAAGGGCTGGAGAAAATGCCTTAAAGTGAGAGACTTAAAGTGTTCAATCTGCTTAGCGTATCAAAAACAGGACCAAAAGTTACTTTATTACAGAGCACAAGTTAAAAAGACAAGGTGCTAAAGGATTCTTTAATTTACTGTAGAAAGGCATAACAGAAACCAGTTGCTGGAAGTCGAAGCCAGACAAATTCAAATTAGAAACAGATTTGAACAATGAGTGTGATTAAAGATTGGAACAAACTACCAGGAGAAGTGGTGGATAAACCTCTTCAGATCTTCACAACAAGACTGGATGCCTTTCTGGAAGACATGCTTTAGTCAAATACAAGTTAGTGGGCTCAATATAGGGGTAACTGGGTGAGATTTAGTGGCCTATGTTATACAGGTGGTCAGAGTAGATGAACTAGTGGTTCTTTCCGGCCTTAAACTCCATGAAGCTATAGATCCATATTTAGGTCCCAATTGTGTGTGGAGCTATATATATTTATAAATTGTGTGTGGAGCACATATTTATATCAATATCTGACAAATAGTGTTTCCATTACACTTTTGATTGAGATAAGTAATAATTTGTCTACAGCAATTAAAGTGAGATCATCCCCATTGTTTCCATAAGTAGATCTAGTGCATCACCGTTACAAAGGCTAGAAGGAAGTGTAATGTGGTTCCGTGGCATCATCCAACCCCTCCTTTGAACCTGTGGATGCCATTCCCCAGTTGATCTATGGGAATAAGTGCCATATGTAGAGGGAGTGGCCCCTAGGGTATTCTTATATGTTTAAAGGATTAATTTTCAGTTCAGACAGCATTTTTGAGCATTGCTATAATCAAATATGCTGTTTGAATAGAAAATGAGGCTTTTAAACATTAATATATAGCTACAGAGTCTTACTCCAATTTAGGAGTAAATCCAAAATGGTGACTGGAAACCCTACTATCACTCTTAATCCTTAAAATGTTTGTGTTTAGATCAAACAGGATACACAATGGTCTTATCTAAGTGCTAGCCTTTTAACAACAGTAATCATACTCTGGCATCTGAAATACCTCATATTGATGACTACTGGTAACTGCTGACTAATAATGAGCACAGTATGCTTTAAATAACACTCAGTGTATCCAGTGCTCTCTAAGCTATGACCAGTATGCTATTCAAACTGGAGTTAAATCTTGTAAATACTGCAGAGCAACAATTTGGATTCTTTCTGACCACGGGGCACATACAAAATGGACATATGGTGTTGTCTAACATTTGGTGTGGTAATCTCACCATGTGAATGTTTTGCACTGATGTTTGCGAACATGTGCATTAGAAGAGTATATTCTGAACTTCTTCAACAGGCTGCATCTAGAGCTCTCTCCAGGGGATGGCATCTCAGTACTGGCCACACAACCCAATTTTAAAGAGAGAGACTGTACACAGCAAACTACATGCCCTTTTTTACATTAAGTTCCACTTAATAAAATAAAAACTACAGTGAAACCCACAATACCACTCCCGTGTTTACCGCAGTCAATATTTTTGGACCCCCACGGTCGTGGTATTGCAGGGTCCCACTGTACTTCAGAAAACAACCTTGTCACCAGGCTTAAAACATAATATCTGGTTCAGCCTTCTTCATTATTTGCAGCTTGTTCTTTATTTGTGGAGGTGAAAGGTTACCAGCACTCAGCCCACTATATTTTACTCTTGGCTTTCAGACTGTGCCTAATTAATGTATATCATTTTCATACAAGTTCCCATACCCACCTGATATGCACACACATTTGGCTTCTGGTGAATTTCTATAGGCTGTGATATGTCTGGCATATAACATGGATCTGTTGTGAAACTTTGGGTTTCAAAGATCAGAGTTTCTGACTGTTAGCAAGACACCTACTTGTGGCTTATGATGGAAGTGATTGGTTGGTTGGTTAGTACAGGTGTCTGCTTTGTGTCCTTGGCTAGTGTTGTACAATCAGATATTAGGTGTCTTCTAGTCTGCTTGAACCATTGTGAGTTTCATTGTGGTATAAGCAAGGCCTTGGGGCTGTTGGTATTACTTTTGTAATTTGCCTGGGCATTGCTATGAGAAACAGGTAGTAGTCTGGCTGTCTGATCTCAATATCTTTTCCTGTTTTTTTTTTGGTTTTGGTTTGGGGTTTTGTTTTTTGTTTTTTGTTTTTTTTAAAAAAAAAATGCTTTAGCCTGAAGTGGATGAAGTTGGACATGTTTGAAAACTTCAAAATTTTGATGTAGACAATTTCCGCCCCCCTCCCTCCTTTTTTTGACCACCTCTAGTTATTAACATGATTGAGTATATGAGGCTTTTTCATCTCATTTGAAGATGAAGGGTTAGTCTCCTGATCCTTTTAATTGGAGTGAAGAGTACTCCATTTCTGTTTCTCAACACAAGAGGAGATAGAAATATTTTAGATCTTTGAAGCAGATGTTTTATGAAACAGTAAGTTTAGTGTTTGAATGTCTCTTTCTGATATTCTTTCAGATTGATGGTGTAACCTTGATTTACCTGTTCCCAATTAAATGGTTAAAATAAAGAATAAAACCAAAATGAATTCTTTAAGGTTTGAGCCTCCAGGGCAGATATGGATAATTTAATTTAGCGGAAGACTGTGAATGACATAATGTATGATAAAAATTAAAGACTTTACTTAATAAAAATAGTTGGTTTAGCAAACAGATGTTACACTATGATCTTACACCACAGTGATACTCACCTTCAAAGATGAAATGACATATTTAAGGATGATCAGTCCCTAAAGGAGGAGTATTGTATAATATTTTCTCTAACACAGAGGTTTTCAACTTTTTTTTTTCATTTGCAGACTCCTAAAAAATTTTGCATGGAGGTTCGGACTCCTTTCGAAATCTTAGACATAGTATTTGGAATCCCTCTCATGGGGGTTATGTCCTAACTTATCTTAAACTTGCCTCTGCATCATCTCACTTCACTTTATTCATGTTTTACCAGGCCCTGCTTGACTGTCATCAAACCTGTTTTTAAGAAATAATTTTTTGGATCTACTTACATTTCAGCATTTCTTTGTATACATAAAAACATAATTTCTGTAGGCTACAGCAGTATCCTGGACTGCAATGGGTGAGTTCAGCTCCCAAAGATTTTTACAGAGTTACCCATTTCTCTGCTTCCAAATGGAACATGGTCACCTGAAGTCATATCGCACACAGGCTGAAAACCATTATTCTATGACAATCTTTCATGGATCCCTTAAACAGTCTGTGAACCACCAGACATTCACAAGCCACTGGCTGAAAACCACTGTTGTAACAGTACCTTGGTGGTGTAGGGGTGCACCTAATCTAAAATTAACATGCTACCTTTTTTATAATCAATAACAATAGCGTACCTTCATGAATTAACATTAAATCTACCTTTTCATAATAATTTAAAATTTTCTTTCTTATTGACTATTTAACATGAATCATCATCTTAATTAGTATTTGTGTAAATGCCAACTATCAATGTAAGTAGCATTTTCCAAAACATTAACATTTTATCTAAAATACTTGTAAAAACCTGTTAAGACAAAAACATGTTTACAGCACAGCCTGCGGTTATGCCCTAACTTATCTTAAACTTGCCTCTGCATTATCTCATTTCACTTTATTCATGTTTTACCAGGCCCTGCTTGACTATCATCAAACCCATTTTTAAGAAATATATTTTTGGGCCTACTTACATTTCAGCATTTCTTTGTAAGCATGAAAACATAATTTCTGTAGGCTACAGCAGTATCCTGGACTGCAGTGGGTGAGTTCCACACCCAAAGATTTGTATAGAGTTACCCATTTCTCTGCTTCCAAATGGAACACAGTCACTGAAAGTGATATTGCACACATACAGTTTTAATTTGGCAATCAATGCATTTTCTGTTTTGTTTGGCAAATGTCAAGATTCTTTGAAATTCAAGAAACTTTGAAAAGAAGTCTACCAAGAGTGGACATGAATCTATATAAAGTTTATAAAAAATGCAGCTACTCTCTTGGGTCTTGTAGCTAAATTGCACAAATTATGGTTCTTTCTGATTATTGGAACAATATATTCGATATGTCTCCTGCTTTCTAGTATGTTGCTGTGTATCTTGGCCATGCTGCCCCCCTACATTAAAGCTCAAATTGTAAAAGGTGAACTGAGATTTGGGGTTCTTCAGTAGGTGAGTGTGAAAATTTCTAGCCTTAGGGCATAGTTTATAAAGGTGCAGAACATACACAAACCATTCCTTTCACTTGGGTTTGTGAAAATCATCAATTTTGAAATTCAGACCCTAGCTTTCTATTGCATAAATAATAACCAGGTTAGAGACCACTTTTGGAAATGTATCCACTTCTGGTTCATTCTTTTCTTCCCTCTTGAATGCCCTGATATAATATAAATACACATTTCACCACATCTTAACTATCACCTGTCCTTAACATTCCTTATTGTGAGGAGAGCGTGTCTGTAACAAGCCCATTATGGGATGCTCCTTTGGGATTGACTAGTATACTTCTACATTGTTTCTTTGTAGGTATAAGCTCTGTGGAGCTTGCATTTCAGTTTCATTTAATATGCCCTCTCCTACAGCCTGTGAAACAAATATCTGCAAATCCTGAGGTGGCCTCAGTGGCATAAACAACCGTCTCATCAATGAAATAATAATTTGATTCTCTAGGGTGTTGTGCTACCTCTCTGCAGAAAATGTCTGCTGTTACCATGTCTCTAACAGTTATATGTTTAACTGAGCTTCCTAATTTTTCTTGTGTAGCTAATTTATATCGGGGTCCGCAACCTTTCAGAAGTGGTGTGCTGAGTTTTCATTTATTCGCTCTAATATAAGGTTTCGTCTGCCAGTAATACATTTTAACATTTTTAGAAGGTCTCATTCTATAGTCTATAATATAGAACTAAACTATTTTTGTATGTAAAGTAAATGAGATTTTTAAAATGTTTAAGAAACTTCATTGAATATTGAATTAAAATGCAGAGCCCTCCAAACTGGTGGCCAGGACCTGGGTAGTGTTAGCGCCACCGAAAATGAGCTTGAGTGCCATAGGTTGCCTACCCCGATTTATACGAATGATATAGGGTATATTCTGTGTGAACCATTCAAGGCCAGTCACAATTTGGCCCATAGTAAATACAAAATGTCTTTTTTTATTCTGGTTATGCTCTCAATAATCAGTGATATCATTGTCTTTTAACACAAAGCAATGTTGTCTGCAGTGAATCAGGATTTTACTGAATCAGTTGCTAATGGATTATGTCAAAAGATTGTCCAGTTAGTTATACAGGTTCCCTCTGACTGAAGTTTATTGTTGGAGGCATTCACCGAGGTTTGGAAGCTGAATAATTTCCATGGAGATTGTGTCAGTTTTGTTGGGTTTCCACTGATAAAAACAGTAAGACAATGCCCAGGTTTCTGTTGCCAGTAATTATTCCTGCTGAAAGACCTCTTCCCTAAAGGTATCATTTCTTCTTATTCTTATTTAGTATATATAATTATTAATAAAAGGCTAAAGATTAATAAAATAACCATTTTTAGTTAAGATTCTAATCTAGTGGAAGTCTTAGTTCAGCATTATACTGTAGCTCTTAAGTAACAATAATAAATAAATAATACTAATAAACTCTTCTGCTGATGTAAGAATAATCAGATTGATGCTGTTCAGAGTGACTTGCTATTTTCTCTGGCCTCATGCCTAAATCTAGTCACTGAAGACTAAGACATCTGAGTATAGAACATCATGCCAGATGTTAACTAAGCTTATCTTGTAAGGCTAGAAGTCATTAGAGATTTCATATACCTAGTTAAAGTAGCCAAGTTCTATTTTCTTTTTGTTCCACAATCTTTTAGTATCTACAGTTCATAGGATGTATGTTTGTAGCTGTTTTCTAATTAATATTTATATAGACTTCATAAGGTACATACTGTTTTTACCCCTCATATCACACAAATTTGCTTAATTTGTTTTATAAATATTGCTAGATATTTCTCTCATAAATCAAGCAAATATGTTTATACTAATGTATGAGTTGTGAGGGAGTGAAAATAGAAAAAGAAGAAATTACACAAATTAAGAATCTATACTCATTCTCGTTTCTATTTTTTAAAAAATCCTAAAAAATTGGCCACAGAAGTTAAAGTTGCCTTCAGGCAGCTTTAACTTGTAGGACCTGCATTTCCTCAGCAGGTCACCCTAGGTTTCACTGAACTTGGCAGCATTACAGCTATCATTTTTTTTATATGGATGAACTGTTTATGAACAATTTATTCAGTGTATTAGGCATAACATGCTTTTCTTCAACATCAGACATGCATGTCTTGTCTTTCTGTCTAGTTGCTTCTTCAGCAAATGTACTTATTTTGGCTTTTTCAATTAATTTCCAATTTTCCATTAATGTTTGAATTGCCTGCATATTATCTCAGGGTGATGATGAAGTACAAGATCATGCTCTGCACTTTTCTAATTGTTGCAGGTTTTCTAAACCATCTCATTCAAGACTTTATTCAATAGGGTTATTGGCAGTGTACTTTAGTCCTGTAGTAACCATGTTGATTTTGAAGGATTGAATATCATTACTCACAACTCTGAGTAAAAACAAAACAAAACAAACAATCCTCCTCCCGTCAACCCTAGAGTGCTTTCTCTTGGTCTCTCTCCCTAATGACAATTGGAAGGGACAGTTCAGGGAAAGCATCTTTTAGGCATCCAAAGTGGCAATATTAGGACAGCCAAGTCACTGAATTCTTACCCTCGGTTTTCCCTACCTTTTGATAATCACAGAATTTATATGCTCCACATGAAAGGACTAATTCTGCCATGATTTCATACAGTGGACACACATGTAAGCATGGCCTGTGTGAGGGACAGACAAAAATGCAAGGATTGATCCATCCCATTTCCCCAGGGGATGCCTAGTGCCGCAGTGGGGTGGGAATTAGAGGACAGGCCGGCCATGTCTGCATCCTCATTCACTGGTCTGCATAGATCTCTGCATATGTGCAAAGCCGCACCTCATAAAGGGGTGTAGCAGTGCTCTCACTACTTCTCCTATTAGGTCAGGAAGCTTTCTGCATACCAGTGCTCCTTCTGGGATTGGCTCTGCTCCTAATGCAGGGTGGATTCTCCAGTATTCAGTCCAGACCATAGTTAGAGTGCATTAAAAAGAGAAGAAAAAAAGAGTGAGAAAATCCTGACAACATTGTCTAAACAAAACACTGTTGTGCTTTATTACATAGACAATATTAAGTCTTGGCAACAACTTTCCAAGTGTACATAAAGTTCACAGACTTTGCAAAATTCCATACAGAAGCCTGTTTTCTGGAACACAAGGAGTTAGTAAAATTCTAAATCTTCATCTAATCCATCACTTTGTTCCACATTGTTGCCAATAAAACCTCTTTTGAAGATTAAAAGAACACAAAACTTTCAGAGTTGTAGCCAGTAAAACATATTGTTTATCCTCCCAAGTTGTTAAAAATTTGGCAGGGGAAAATTGCTGAACCACTACCAATGTTTGCAAATCCTTTCTTAAGAAGTCTGACTATCTATCTCCTAGACTTATTTCCCTAGCCACACCAGGAAACATTAACACTTGGTGACCTGAAAAAACTAAACTTTTCTGTGTGTTTTCAAAATCTGTTTCAAGCCCTAAAATGATCATTGGCAATACTAATGATAATAATAATAAAAACAAAACAAAACCACCCAACAAAAAATCCCAGAAAGAATTAATAAACCAGTCTATTTCCTGATCCCTCTTCCACTGATAGTTTCCAGATGCCTTGTTACAGGTTAGAAACCAGGATTCAAATGACACATTTAAATGCTCTTCTTGTGAAATAGGCAGAGTAATAATTCATTTATCTTATTCAAACACCTTCTTTCAACCGAACACACTAAAGTAGGAGGATCTAGATTTATTCTCCAGAACATTCAGTTCCAGTGTATAACATTATCTTGAATTACTTTTTTTTCCTATGTAACAGGGTGGGCCTTTAATACCATGGGGCCAGCCCTCCTATTCCAGCAAAGTTGCATCCTAGTTTGGTGTAATGAGAAGGGCAGGCTGCCTCGAGGTCTTACAAGTGAGAGCACTCAAGACAAGAGTGATTTCAGAGTTAAGAGAGAAAGTTCAGACCCAAAAACTCAGTGAGAAAGCTCAGAAGAGCAGACCTGGGTTGAGAGCTTCAGGGAAGGGAAAGCCCCTGAAGGAGGATGCAGTGAGAGTTGCCTAGTGATTAGTGGAGTCAAATCAGGCTACTGAAAGTGGAAGGCAATTGGGTGATCATCTACAAACCTCCCCAAGCCAGAGATCCATGGCCAAAGAGGGCCAAAAGATGAAAAAAATAGAGGGAGATAATGTATGGTTCTCTGTGCTAGAAAGCTAAAGCTGGAGGGTCAAAAAGGGCTGGAGAATGATGGCATGGTGAACCTGCTAGGTAGGAGCTAGAGGAAAGAGGGCAGACCTGAGGAAAGAGAGCAGAAAACTACTCCAGCTAGAGAGGCTGGAGTGAGGAGTGGTGAGAGATGCCAGAGCATTACCGAAGAGCTGGAATACAGCAAGATCTAATTGATCTGTGTTTGAGTGCTGGAGCATGATGAACAATGCTGGAGCTGTACCTGTTGTTGATGGAATTTTGGGAATTGAGAGTGAATGTGCTGGTTAGACTGTGTTGGGGAACAATGGATTATGGTTGTGAGATTTTTGTTATGATTTTCGTGCGTGGGATTTTTGTAATAAATTAACCCTTCTAGGACTACATGTATGGGGAGAATTTGCAGGGAATTACCAGGGTCTTTGGAAGAAAAGGGAAACTGAGGCAAGCATATCAGGCATGTCGTGGCCTGCCACAGGAGTGTGCCACCATGTCACATATGGTGGAGAAAGGCGAAGGTAATTACCCTCTGAGAAGAGGGGAACTCTGAGTGCCTGAAAGAGGAAATTGAGGCAAGGAGCTGACTGCCTGAGGCCATGAGTGGGCATGTTGGAAGTGGTCACACTGACATTCTGCAACTCTAAAGTATAATATGCTGAAACTGATTTGTAAAGAGGCTTGTATGACCAATCTCAGCTAATGCAGAGTTTAATCTAAATAGCAGACACAAATGAGTCAGTCTTAGGTTTCAAAAGGTAATATAGGCTTCTATAATTAGCAAGCTATATTTGTTCTTTAAGGCTAACCCAGGCTAAGCATCTGGGAATCTCTTCATTATGCCTAGATACACCTTGCTTCCCAGAGTCCAAGCAGTATAAAGATCCATTATTCCTTTGGTTTGGGATTTTTAATCTTCCTAGTGCCAGTGGGGGAGTTCCCTATGGAAGCCCTGTCTTTGAATACCCACTTCAGGGACAAACATTTCCAGGGGCTGGGTGAAACTCACTAACAGAGAGGACTTCAACAGAACCTTTATCATTAATTTTATTATAGCTACACTGAGCCAATGCAATCTGAAAAGAATTCTTTTGTTTGTTTTTTTACACTAGAATAGTGTTCAATGTTCATATTTTACAGAGAGGCTTTCAGAGTGGGAGATGAGTACTGGATAATCAACATGCACTGGCTTCTCAAGTCCTTCCTACAATGACAGTGTGGAGGAAAAACATGATATTCCTGGATAACTTTTTTAAAAGGCCAAGTAGTATGCTAATATCTACAAGCAAATAAACATCTTGAATGTGCTTTTAGATTTAATGACACTAAAATGGGAGAATATTTTTCTCCCATCATTTCTTTTTTCATTACTCTGTTAGTTGTAACGGTTAATTTAAAAAAAAAAAAACACAACATTTGAGTGCAATCAATTTATAAAAGTGGATTTTCTGAAACCTTTGCACTCAGGAAACTACTGCTTAGAAACCTACAATTTGATATTAAAAAATCTCCTTATCCAAAACAGGAGACTTTATACAACATAGAAATTAATCAGACCATAGGACTGAATTTGAAGAAATGTTGTAAAAAATGAGTAAAACATAGTACAAGATCAGTATAAATCCCTCAAACTGATAGGTGTAGCATAACACTGAGTTTTGTAATCCAGGTGATGTAGGGCCAAATCATTTTTGAGCAACGGTTAATCCGTCGGAACAGAGAAACAAATTTTATAATCACATTGCAAACAAACAAATCACGGAAACACTAGATAAAATATCATCCGATTTTACTTAGGAATACTTAGAATGTTCTGAAAAATATTCTGTTTTTGAAGCTGTACAATATGTACTATATTATTAAACAATTAATCATTCCAGACACAGAACAAGACATACTAACATTTTAAGCAATTCATATTTTCTCTAAAGAGAGATTACTCAATTTTGTGGAATATTCACTTGCAAATGTAATGCACAAGCAAGTAAAAAAACCCTGCAATTTTCAGTGGCAGCCAAAGCTGTTAAACAGCTTTATAGAACACGAATTAGGTGATATAGGGTAAAAAGAAAGATGTTAAAAATAATTTGTATGAATCTGGCTATTCCTCTTCATTTTGGCAGCCCATGCATTTTGGCTTTGTGGAAATCACAGCTCTTTTTTTAAAAAAAAAAGTAATCTAGGGAGAGATTTTTCAAACTCACAAAGAGGAATTAGTCACCCATCTCTCACTGAAATTTTAAAAGTACTTAGAAGCCTAACTCCTAGTTATTTAAATGGGAATTAGGTACTTAATATCTTTTTAAAATCTGGTCCTTTATGCCCTAAGTATCTCCTTCCAAAATGCCATATTGCAACACCTTCCCTTGCACTGAGTAGTAGTGAAGGTCCAGATCCACAAAGGGATTAGGCACCTAAAGCCTAATTTTAGGCATCACTGTGATCCATAAAATCCTGCTCGGCTGCTGCCTAAGTCCGTCAGCACTTAACCTCACTTGGTGCCTACATTTCTGTTGTAAAAATCCCCTACTTACCTAACTTCCTGCCTCTGAGAAGGAGCACTGCTGCCCTCAGGCAGGTGACTCGATGCCTGTGTCACATCCTGAGCCTCACTGCAATCTACAAACCAGGGGAAGATCTGTTAACCATGCTTTGAGTATTCCCAACTCATCCCAAAATGACCTGTGGGAAAGGAAAGGGGGCTTCCCTTTAGCCTAGTGGTAAGGGTACCCGAGATGAGGGAGACCCTGGTTTACCTCAACCCTCTTCCTGATGAGGAGAAGGGATTTGAACATGGATTTCACATCTCTCTACTGAAGATCCTAACCACTACAGTATGGATTAGTCTGATATGGAGCTCTTGTTGAATGTCTTACTGAATTAGGCCAGACACAGACTATGCATCACTTTATAGTCCAATGGTTAGGGCAGTGATACCCTGATTGGCAACCTTTGGCATGCAGCCTAAGTCCCTGGCAGGCTGGGCCGGTTTGTTTACCTGCTGCGTCTGCAGGTTCAGACCATCGTAGCTCCCACTGGCTGTGGTTTGCCGTTCCAACCCAATGGGGGACACAGGAAGCAGTGGCCAGTACATCCCTTAGCCAGGGTTCTTTTTAAATACAGTATTGTTTCATTAATGCTCTGCAGTATGTATTTAGTATCTTTCCACCAAAAATGTAATTGTTCTAAATCTTTTTCAACTATTTTAAATAATCTACCTAAAATACTTTTTCTGTGTCAGTGACATAGCAGTGGCTGAAAGACCATCAAATTCAGGAAACCACAAAATGGTGTTTTGGTATATTCCTAATCATACAAGACTTCCTGGAATTTCCCTGACCCCCTACTCTTTGAATCTCCACAAAAATAAATGTTCTTTGAAATTTTGTGTCTATATTTAACATATGATAAGAGCTCACCAACCTATTTTTTTTATTGTAGTGTTCTCATTAGCTGTTTAAATAATGTAAAGAACTGTTCACTTGTCCTTTACAATGCCTACTCTTACTCGTTGAGCTCAGAAGCAATTTTTATAATGTCAGAAAGAGATAAAGAAGAACAATGCGCCTGTTCCTTGCTTTAACATGACACTTACAAATCTTAGGTTTAAACTTTAAATCCTCTTCAAAATTTTAGAGGCTTCAATAATGTCTACAATTTTGCATAACTCAGATTGTGCACTCAGGTATTTCCATTTAAAAACAAGTCAAATTACATCCACAAATAACAATGGAGTCAATAATCTCCACTGTTAGTGATGTGACTCCATTCCATTGTTTGTTTCCAGCAGATCCAAGTTGTGTTCTGTACAGAAATCCTTTTAGTCATCTGGCACATTGATTGCTGTTTACGTGTATAGTTTGTAATGTGAAATTCAGGAGACGAAAAAGGACTTTCATTAGTGACTCTATCATCCTTATCTTCTTCAGTCACATCACCTGCTGATTTTTCAGTAATGTGGATTGAAGCTCAGATGAGTGGCTCTTCTTCACTGTCTACTTCTAGCTCCTCACAAACTGTTAATGCATCAGCAGCAGCAGCATATTAAGCAGCACGTGGTGCATAAGCTTCGCACTGGAGAAAGTCATCTGGTTGCTGCAGTGCAGATTCTTCGTCATCAGAAGGAATTTTCATAGATGTCAGCATTGCTTAATGAAAACCTACACACAGTTAATAAACCATCTTTCAATTGTCAGGGCCTCTACTACATTGCAGTTTGCTTCCATTGATGCCTAGCATCAATCAGATTGTTTTACCAGAAGTGTTGCTCTATTAACATTGTCCATATTGGCTACCTGTAAGGTCAACAGACTTTTAGAAAGAAATATTTTAAGTAGGGCTGCCAATTGCATGAGTTAACTGCAATTAATTAACAAAAAAAATTGCACAGTTAAACAATAGAATACCAATCAGTTCACCTCATACAAGTATTGTACATACAAGTAAACTTCATACAAGTACTGTAGTGCAATCTCTTTATCATGAAAGTGCAACTTACTAAAGTTTTGTTACATAACTGCTCTAAAAACAAAACAATGTAAAACTTTAGTGCCTACAAGTCCACTCAATCTTCCTTCTTGTTCAGCCAATCATTAAGACAAACAAGTTTGTTTACATTTACAGGAGATGCTGCTGCCTGCTTCTTTTTTTACAAAGACACCTAAAAGCGAGAACAGGTGTTCACATGGCACTTCTGTAGCTGATACTGCCAGGTATCTATGTGCCAGATATGCCAAACCTTTGTATGCTCCTTCATGCTTCGGCCACCATTCCAGAGGACATGCTTCCATGTTCATGATGCTTGTTAAAAAATAATGCATTAATTTAAATTGTGACTGAAGTCCTTGGGGGAGAACTGTATGCCTTTGGTTCTGTTTTACCCACCTCTGTCATATATTTCATGTTATAGCAGTCTTGGATGATGACCCAGCACATTTGTTTTAAGAACACTTTCATAGAAGATTTGACAAAAAGCAAAGAAGATACCAATGTGATATTTGTAAAAATAGACACAGCATTTGACCCAAGGTTTAAGAATAAGACGTTTCTTCCAAAATCTGAGAGGGACAAGATGTGAAGCATGCTTTCAGAAATGTTAAAAGAGCAACACACACATGCAGAAACTACAGAACCCAAACCACCAAAAAAGAAAATCAACCTTCTGCTGGTGGCATCTGACTCAGATGATGAAAATGAGCATGCATCAGTCCATTCTGCTTTGGATCGTTATTGAGCAGAAGCCATTATCAGCATGGACGCATGTATTCCTATGAAATGGTGGTTGAAGATGAAGGAACATATGAATCTTTAACACATCTGGCACATAAATATTTTGCAACACTAGCTACAACAGTGCCATGCAAATGCCTGTTCTTACTTTCAGGTGACATAAACAAGAAGCGGGCAGCATTATCTCCTGCAAATTGTAATGAAGTTTACTTGTCTGAGCAATTGGCTGAAGTAGGACTGAGTGGACTTGTAGGCTTTAAAGTTTTACATTGTTTTATTTTTCAGTTCAGTTATTTTTTGTACATAATTCTACATTTATAAATTCAACTGTCATGATAAGGAGACTGCACTACAGTACTTGTATTAGGTTAATTGAAAAATACAATTTATTTTGTTTTTTTACAGTATAAATATTTGTAATCTAAAATATAAAGTGAGTATAAAGTACACACTGTATTCAGGGTTGTAATTTAAATCAATATATTTGAAAATGTAGAAAACATCCAAAATATTTAAATAAATGTTATTCCATTATTGTTTAACACAATTAATTTCAATTAATTTTTTAATTACACCATTAATCACATTTTTTTAATCTTTTGGTAGACCTAATTTTAAGTATCTTTATTATCTCAGCATCCATTAGCTAAAAATAGGAAAAACAGCTTACCAGTAACCTCTCCAGTTTAACATTTGAAGAGGATACATCAGCATGAGCGGAGAACTGTCATAACCAGGTTAACCTACTTGGTGAAAAGTAATAAATGATTTAGCCAAGTGAAAGTTTCCCCCCAATTTTAACATGCCATTCTAACTTTCTTATTACATTTTCACAAAGCTAGTACATTTTGAATTACTGCAGAAAACTCAACATTTCACCATCTTTCTAATGACCAACAGCTTTCTCTGCTTCCCAGTCTTGCTACACATGGTAGCCTAGTTGTATACATCCTTCAGTCAAGTTTCTATTCTTGCCTTTGTTTTTATCTTTCAAAAGCAAGTTTTGGCTAAAGAATGGTATAATCCTATAACATCACATATGTATTTTCTTGACTATCTGATGTATGGGGCTGATTTAGCTGCTGAATAAGGTCCCATATGAAATGTAGCCAAATGAGAAGCAGGTGGTGGTAATTCCCTTATAACTTTTAGGCTACTGGTCAAAGCACTCACCTGAGAGGTATAAGATCCAGATTCAGTCCCCTGCTATGAATGATAGGGAGAAAGGATCTTCTGAGAGGTGGGGCATGCATGTTCAAATCCTAAGTGGTAGGAAAAAAAGGAAAAAAGAATCATTCTATCGAATAGTGTCATGGCACTCATCTGGGAGGTAGAAAAACCCAGGATCCCCTCCCCGCTGCTCTACTGACTATTTAAGTATTTATACATCAGAATTTCTTCTTACTCTAATTATTACCATATTAAACATAATTTTCAAGTTAAGCACTGGATTTCTTGTTTTATGGAAATGGCAGATGTTCAGTTTTTCTTTAATCTGAACACCAATCCTTCCCTTAGTTACATGAACTTTTATGACATTAAATCTTGATCATATAACTCCTCATTGCTAATGGATCTGCCAGCCTACTAGCTATATTTTTTAGTAATTTGATTACTTCTAATATAAGGAATAGACTCTTAGGGGTTTATTCTTAATAGACACAGTTCTTTATTGGAGAAAAGAAGCCATATGTGAAAATTAAATTTCTATAGTCTACTATATAAAAAACAATCAAGTATGGAATTTGAGCTGACCTTCCCATTAACCTTTAGCTGGAATAGAAACAGAGCTAAAAGTGATCAGCATAATATACAATTAGTTTTAAATATCTGTACAACCTAATCTTAAATTTACCATAACATGAAAAAAAAAACCCACTCAAAAATGTTAATACTGATTCCCTCTAATATACTGTAGTTCATTGACTTCAAATGGTGGTTGAGTTCTTCTGAAGATCACACTGTTTTCCCAGGTGATTGAGTATGGATTTAGATATTTAACTTTAGAAAAAAAATTGCTAAAATGTTGGCCCTGATAAACCAATTCTAATAATAAGGAAAGGCCAAAGTCAAAAAACCTGAGCTAGTATTCACCTGCTAATCACAGCCACCTGTTCTAACACCCAGTAAAAGCTTAGTCCCTGGGAGAATTCCTTCCTATTAATCACACTGCATTAGCTGGCCATCTGTTATAGCTGCCAGAAAAGCAGTGGTCCCTTTAGTAGCCATTATTAACAGATTTTGCACTTTTTATTTTGTTTGCTGAGATATTCTACCCACCTCCTCATTCTCAAAAAAGCAGGAAAATAAGTCTTAATAAACCAGCAGTTAGTCTGAGATGAGTGGTTTGCTTGACTAGAACATGCCAGGTGAGTGTTTGCTACAAGGGGGAAAACTTCATTTTTTCTTCGATCTTGACTAGTTTGCAAACTTCTAAGTTACTCAAGAGAATGGGGTTGATTCATGTCCACTGGGAGAGAAGGGTAAAAACTATGCATATAGGCTATATTTTTGTTGGTCTACCTTCCAGACAAAGTGTTCTGTCAATATGTCCCACAGGTGGCTTGACAGTACCCTGTTGTTCTTGGGAAGCACCCCATTCTTTTGTGTCTGCTTGGATGTTTGCAAACTCAAAGAAAGTGAAGGTTACAGGCAATGTGCATAATCATAATTCCTTATTGGATGAACTTCCTATTCCTCAGCAACCTATACTATGGTATATGTTTGAATATTCTAAGGTAGATCTGGCCTAATATATAAACAGTGGCCTATATTAATCCTTGGTGCAACCATGTTTTTTTGGGGTTTTTTTAAGTGATGTTGCAAGGCTGGCTGAAAAATAACAAATTCATGCTTGGTGCAAGTGCCTTTAACCAGCACTACAACAATAAGGTCTTTATCTGCATATTTATGTTACCCTAAAATAACTTTCTAGTATTGGGACTATAATAGATTCATCTGCACTGTCATGTTGTTCTATTAAAAAAAAAAAAAAAAAGAGAGGAAAAAAAACAGAAAAAAATTAAGTAAATTGACAACATCAGTGGAAGAAAAAAATTATATAATTGTGCTGTGTGTTTTGTCTAATGGATTTTCACTCCCAGCCCACCCTAAATTAAGCAATGGGGATTTGGTGTGCACTGAAAATGAATCATCAGTGGCACACATACAGCTGTACTGAACTTCTCTTACACGCACTAGTCTGTATTTGCCAGCTGGATAGTCAGCAGATAGACTTTGGGGTAGACCATCCACAATAGTTGCACAGATAGAATCCAGTAATATGCTATTCCTTTTATATATAATACAGCTGTTCACTCTCATCTTTTGAGCTCTGAGATGGAGAAACAAATCAGGAATGTTTTACACCATAATTAATTTTAAAATCTACATTCTCAACAGTGGATGTGTTAGCTAGAGTTCTTCGGTATCTCATAGTATCTTTGCAACAACATTGAATATGGGAAACTCAGGTGGAGAACTGTGTTTTGTTTGTTTGTTTTCTTTAGCACATCATTACTAACTGAGAAGTCAGTTATGTATTAAAAGGAGCCTTCTGGATGCTTTGAGAACCATCATATTGAAAGTTTTATTACTAATATAAAGAGAAAGTAGCTCATTACATCTGATTTTAAGTTCCAACTTTTGAAGTAACTTGACTGACTTCAATAATTACTTTGGAGTAATGCCCATAACTGAGATGAGAATCCAGCTCACTGCATTTGTCTAGTCTCCTCCCACTAAACTTATTTATAAAGCCCAAGCAATAATTATAAACAATTTTGCACTTAAGTAATTCCTTTCTTTCTATTCAGAGGTCACATAACACTGTATAAATTTTAATGAGTTGAGCCCCATGTCACTGCTGTCTGAGGTAGGTATTTTCCCCTTTCACAGCATGATGCAACGGAGGCAGAGAATGATTATGTGACCTACCAAAGTGTATACATATTATTTTTTTCACATGCTCACATTGATTAGTATCTTTAATCCATGAGTACATAGTTATTTAGGGGTAAGCAATAGATTGGTTGAGCTCCACATGCCTTGCAATCATTTATTCTGTACTACTGAAAGCAGTGGAACTAGTTGTACGTTACTCAACATGAACAAGAATGACAGAATTGAAAACTCAGAAACTTTGATCTTTTCTAAAGCCTACTGAAGTCAACAGAGAGACACCCAATGTCTTCAATGGGCTTTGCATCAGGCTTTTATTGATGGGAAAGGAGCTTTTAAAGTCACCTAGTCCATCTCCTTGCTGGGAAATATTATCCCCCTACAAATAAGTTTTCTATTTTCCCATCCAGTCTACTTTTAAATATCTTCAGTGGAATTTAGTATCTTATTCATTTCATTTTTAGGAAGTCTTTTCTGATATGGAAGTAGATCTTCACCTGGTGGAGTTATGCCAATTTACACCAGCTGATTATCTGATCCATTTAAGCCTTCATTTTAATGTCTTAATTTTGATTCATTGTTTTTATTTTCATTGTTCCATGCTAAATAATTCCTGTCCTTCCTTGGTATTCACTTACTTTAAATATTGGTACACAGTTATATTGAGTCCTTTTAGCCATCATTTAGCCTAATTGTATATGGTTAGTTCTTGTAAACCCTTGCTATAAACCATTCCTTCTAGCCCTGAAATCATTGTTGCTGCTCTTGCCTGCACTCCCTCTACAGACATTTATCTATGTCTTTTTGCTAGTGAGAGTCATAAGTGAATGCATGGTTCCTGACTGCCAATTCATCAGTCCGATAAAGAAGGACTAGTCTCACCTGGCTCTCTGACATGACATCTTTATCTATTCACCCCCCAAATCACACTGACTTCCCCCCCGTCATAATGCATTGCAAGTTCATACCTAATTTGCTCCCCATTGTTACCCCACATGTTTTATGGCATTATTTCTTTCCAGATGTTTTCTTTTTACTGAATATCTTTCTTTGATTTCTTTTCTCCTCAGATGTTTTAGTCTACATTTTTTCAAGATGAATCTTATTTTTCTACTTCCTGCCCATATGTCTAATCTTTCTAAATCCATATGAATTACTTCACGTGTCCTTATTGGCCTTTTCAGCACCTCCCAATTTAGTATCATTTGTGACTGCTATTAATATGCAATCTTCTGCTTTGTTCAGATTTTATACAAAGATATTAAGAACTGACTTAACTAGTTTTTGTAGCACCCCACTGGGCACTTCACTTTAACTCAAAACAGGACAGGTAACAATATCCTCTTTGTACAATGGCTCCACATTTGGATAAGGAGGAGCTACAGAGGAGTGCCTGCATCATGTTCTAGTCATTTTGGAAATTTTCAAAAAAGGTCACTTAATGGTTTGTTAAAGAGAGACTCATTATTGGAACTACTGAATCTAGATCAAATGTTAGACCAGGAAATATCATTGAAGTCATGTGTGCTAATATTTTTTTGTAAATTTTAGATTGTACCTCGTAGTTGCTACAAATCAGGGGTGAAGAATATCCTAAATCCAAGCAGAGATTTGTTATAATACATGATAAAAATCCTTGTTTATAAATAAGTTTCCTATGTACTTTCTCTGTCAGTCAGTGGATTATTCCAAATGCCAGATATTTAGAAATAAGCAAATTAACCTCATCACATCATCTACTGCCCAGTAATTGACTATTTGTGGTGAAGAACAGTGGGATCCAATCTATTTCATTCTATTCTTTTTGAACATAGTATAACACATAACCATGGGCACAGTTCAAATTCAAACAGCCACTTTAATCAGAGAATGTTGAGATGATACCTTATTTCAGTTGTTAGAATAATGCTGAGTGGTATTGGTGGCCTGTGCTATACTGAAGTTCAGACAGGATGATCTCATTGTCCCATTTTGCCTTAAACTCTGACTCTTGATTAAATGGAATAATTCATATAACACTTTGTACAGAATTATAGCTAAATCCTATAGACTCTTACTCACTCACTAACCCAACAAATGAAATGAGACCCAGGTGTTACAACCCCCAGGAGATTAGGCTACTATGTGCCACGGGCACAGACTAGAAAGGACCCAGGTGTACCAAATGCCCAAGGCCCCTGCAATGGAAGGGAAAAGATTAAGTGAGAGAGATCCAGATAACCATGGCAAGTGAGCTGCACCCACATGCTCTAGAGGAAGGTGGTCATCCCACAAGGTCATTGCTAAACCTACCTGGGGGAAAATTCCTTCCTGTCACCACATATAGTGACCTGCTAAAATTCAGTAAGAAGGTGAAAACTGGATGGCAGACAGTGTAGTGAGTCATTGTTAAACAGAAGGCTGTAGACATTACCATTCTATGAATATTTAGTAAGGCCAGAAGTGGAATCCAAGTAGTTGGATGGCCATTTTTTATCTTTTGTCAAATAAGAAATTACAAGAATGATTATATTGAGTCCATCAGTATTACAAGTTTCAATACTGGAAAATGTAGCAATGAGGTTGCATACCACAGGGTATTTCTGATCTGAATTTAGGCTGAAGATCTGATAGTAGCATTCATAAATCATGCTGTGATTCTTCTGTCACACTTGGAAACCTTATACAATTTACATATGAACAGCGATAAATAAAGATGTGATATAGCATCTCAGCAGCTGATCGATGAGGTCACACCACACATCTTTGCAACAAAGTCCTTTTTTAAATATATGAATTGCATGATAGCGAGCTAGGGTATACTGTTCCTATCACATAAGAATGCACAACTCTTTTATCTCTCAGTGATTTGTTTTCTTCTTCAGCATTAGCCAACCAAACTTATAGCAGTGCATCTCTGCTCAGAGATAGGATAACATTAGCAGCTGAGGGGAAATGATGCCAGCCCATTAAGTATAGCATGTTAAACAGCTAACAAAGAATATGGTTTAATTAATCTAATGAAAATTTTGCAAAGGAGTTTCCTTATGCTATGTTTTGCAAACACAGAAAATAATGTATACTCTGGAATTAGGTACTGCATTTTCTACTGAAGTACCTAGTTCCAGAGTATACATTACTTTCTGTGTTTGCAAAACATAGCGTGGGTAGAAAACAGTTCATCCCTACTTTCAGAAGTATTATAAAGGCAAAAGAATTGGCACTCCAATTTCTAAAAAGCAGATTTTCTATGGAATGGAATGTTATAGGCTTTACCTGATATAATATAGGAATCAGCATATAACTATGACATCAAAGGTAAATATCAAAGCAGTTTTATTGTTAAATAACACTGAAGGTCCTGTATCAAAAAGAAACCATGATATTTGTCCATGAGGAAGAGTTTTTCAAGGTAATTGGCTCATGTAGGTAAGTCTTTGAAAAATACCAATGTTGCCTTCATTATCATATTTGTAAAGGACATTGCATGACAATCAGCACTACCAACTCCACATTATTTCCCTTTTCCCAAAGCTTACCCAACTAATGGTATTTTGCCAGCCACTGAGAAAGCTTCATTCCTGCAGGGAAGAAGCAGGATTCTGTAAAGTGACTGGAACACATTCTTGACTCCTGCTGCTAAGGGTTCCATCTTAAGAGTTTTAAGAAACTGCTCATTCAGAACAAGTATTAGTGAGACACTTACCAGATCATTTCTATGGCATAGTAGGCAGTGGTGTAGAGGTTATTAGCAAGTGTTTTACATGACTAGGGCCAAGTAAGCATATGTGACACTTAGAACAATGTGGAACTACCAGGTGAGAGTTTATAGGGACTGAATAAAGTATTTTATGTAATTAGAGGGAATTTTACACTTCTCTACAGCCAAAATGCTTCTGAAATAAATGTAGTCAAACTTTACTAATTCTGGGTCACTGAGAACGACAATGATGCTTAAAACTGTTGATTGGCTCCAGTTTTCAAGATATGTTATTGGGTCAATATATATGACCCTTGACATGGGAATGGCGGAGGATAAGTGAGTTATAAAGGGAAGGGATCTCAATTTAAACCAGAAATGACTAAAATACATCTTTGACTGGATCTATGAATAAATCTATGACTGGGTTTGGACAGTACTTGCTTTTTAGGCAAAACAATGAACGATGCAATCTGAAGCTGGTATTGCGTCATACATGATATGAATTGTATCATGTTATTCCTAGAAGTCATGGATGATGCAATCATAACAAACCTTACATCACTCTGCTGAACAAATTGCCCTGTATCAGCTCTAGAAATCATACAGTGTCGTGCTCTCTTATTTGTCAGTGTTTGATTTTGCAAAGGGACACATTTCTGTTTAGCCAAAGTGAGCAGAGATGCCTCGTACTTGTGTGAACAGTGCAGATAACTTCTGCTATGTTTGTGGTGACATGACTTTTGCATCACAAAAGCACAGTATAACCACTATGGTTAAGAGAGCCTATCACCTTTATTTTGGCTGCAAAATTGGAGATCAGGACAAGAGGTGGGCCCCACACATATGCTGCAACACTTGTGCAACAAATCTTCGCTAGTGGTTGAACAGGAAAAGCAAATCTATGCCTTTTGCAGTGCCAATGATTTGGAGAGAGCCATTGTTACTCCTGCATGGTGCCCCCAGTTGGGAAAGGTGTGTCAAAGAAGAAAAAGTAGACTGTGCATTATCCAAACATTCCATCAGCTATACGCCCAATACCCCACAAAGAAGGACTACCGGTTTCTGATGCATCAGAATCATTCTCACTTGAGTCAGATGAGAAAGAGGAAGAGGATGAAACTTCTGGTCCTGAACCATCAATGTCACAGGACCCACATTTTCTCCCATCCTCCTCCTCTGAACCACACCTCATAACACAAGCTGAACTGAATGACCTTGTCAGGGATTTGGAACTACCCAAGAGTAAGGCAGAGCTGTTGGGCTCCAGACTACAGCAGTGGAATCTCCTGGCAGGTGATGTTAGGGTTTCCATGTTCCGTGACCATCAAAAGGATCTTGTCCCATTCTTCTTCATGGAAGGTGATTTTGTAGCCTGCAACAACATCGATGGTGTGATGGCAGCCCTCAACATCGTTCACGATCCAGATGAGTGGAGACTCTTCATTGATTCATCGAAGACGAGTCTTAAAGCTGTTTTGCTGCATAATGACAATGTTTTGCCATCAATTCCAGTTGGTCATGCAGTCCATATGAAGGAAACCTATGACAACATGAAACAACTTTTGAGGTACATAAACTATGACCAACATCAGTGGCAGCTTTGTGGCGATTTGAGGGTTGTTGCTCTCTTGCTTGGTCTGCAGACTGGATACACAAAGTACTGCTGTTTTCTCTGCGAATGGGATAGTCGTGCAAGAGATTCCCACTACATCAAGAAAGATTGGCCACTCCGACAGTCATTGGAGCCTGGGAGGAAAAGTGTTCAGCATCTACCACTTGTTGAATCAAGGAAGATTTTGTGACCACCCTTACGCATCAAGCTGGGTCTGATGAAGAACTTTGTCAAGGCCATTGACAAAACACAAGCAGCTTTCAAGTACCTCCGTGGAAAATTTCCAAGGTTAAGTGAAGCTAAGATAAAGGAAGGTGTCTTTGTTGGTCCTCAGATTCGTGAACTTCTTCGAGATGATGCATTTGACCATGCACTGCGTGGCAAGGAAAAGACGGCATGGAAAGCCTTCCAGTCAGTGGCAATACATTTTCTCGGAAACAACAAGGCAGACAACTACAGGTTGTTGGTGGAAAACCTCCTCAAGGCATACAAAAGCCTTGGTTGCAACATGTCACTAAAGATACATTTTTTGCACTCTCATCTAGATTTTTTTCCACCGAACTGCGGAGAGTGAGCGACAAGCACGGCGAGTGATTTCACCAGGACATTGCAACAATGGAGAAACGCTATCAGGGCAAATGGAACCCATCAATGCTTGCAGACTATTGCTGGACAGTGACAAGAGATGCTTCATTTAATGAATACAAGAGACAAGCCAAGAAGCACCGAGTAGACACTGAATAGGACTAAACTATGTACATAATAGTTTTTTACCTTTTGTTTCATAATACATTTTATTTATATAACCCTTTTGCTGATTTGTAAAGTGTTACATAAACAGGACAGGTGAAATATTATCATGTAAAGCAACCACAAACACATGAAAAAACCTAGGTTTACAATTTGATTAAAACTCTACTATCTACACAATATACATAGACATAAAATGTAAAAACTTAAATATCTTAGAAACAGTAGCCAATCAGTTGTTTTGTCATATTTGAATTCAGCACATCAAAATACATAATAAATATCACATTTTATCTCTGAAGCAGACAACTTCTAAAAAATTGTAGACTAGTATTATTAATTACACTATTTAAAAAATTATTATTCATCCTTAAACACACACAGTATATCTCAATCTTAATGAAACCAGAAAAAGGATTTCATATTCACATGGATGTAATGCCTGTTGCATATGTATATTATTTGTAAAAGTATTTAGGTACCTATAAATATGGATAGGTTACTAGCTGCTTTTGAAAAGTGCCCTAAGCACATAACTTATTGCATGCCTTGGAAGTTTTGAAAATTGCCCTAGGTTCCAATCTCTCTTTAGGCACCTAAAACCCCTTAAAAAATCTGGACCTAAACCCATCAAGATGGAGAACTTTCCCAGACTCTTTGTAAGTCACATTCTAGCTAACCATTTTGTCATAAATAACTATTCCCTCTCACATACACTTTCCCTAGATTAGGTGTGCAGCTGAGGCTATGCAACACTGATATCAGCTTGTGATGTTCTAGTGAAATGAAATCAATTGTGTCTATAAAAATGTGCTCTTTTGCTGTGTTAGGCAACTACCCTTCTTGAATCCACAATATGTCATTAATAGACCTGTTTCATTCACCCTAGAGACCAGTATTTGATTCTTAGTTTTATACAGGAATACAAGTAGCTTTGTGCATGTGTGTGCTTGCACTTTCTGCAATGCCAAGATGCAGGGATTCCAACAGAATGGTCTTCTGTATGTAGGAGTAACATCAACAGTGAGGAATTCAGGAAGGCCTGAGCAAGATCAATGATGTTAGGTGTTAAGTTTGGTTTTCACTAGACAGTAATGTGTGCGTGTTTTTTTTAATTACATGATAGTTGTACTAGATACTGATACGAAAGAGTTATGGCAAGAAAATATTGAAATGCAACTGAAAGTATTCATTGTCTTTGATCAGCCAATTATATTTAATTGTCTAACATCTGAGTGTTCTAAAATTGTACTGCCATAACATCTTCTTATATCATGCAAATTGGATTTGACCATGTCTAGTATTTTAATTTAATACTAGAACTTAATTTCTGATCAGTTACATTTAACGAGTGTGTGTGTGTATATATATATATACACACACACACACACACACACACACACACACACACACTCAAACCTAGAACAGGTGTAGCGTTTTTGTTTCTGAAGACTGATGTTCAAATATGTCTGATTAGCATTGATAAACAGTTGAATATATAGCATTATATCATCATTTGCATTTTCAAAATGCTATATAAATTTTCATGTTTAAACACATGAAGTGAGTTTGGCCATAAATATTTCTTGGTGGACACATCCACCTCTTCTACCCACCATTAAATTTAACACCAACTCCTGTAACTACAATGCAGTTTGACATAATTTTGCAGTCTTTGCCTAGGAAAGGTACCAATATAGACCATGACTTCTGTGTAGATCAGGACAGAGTTTATATTAACAGAATTCTAGGAGATTTTACAGTGTACTTTCCCTTGATAAAGCCAGTGTTGTCTCATTTTCATGAGTATTTAAAATCCCCAAATTTGTTCTAATATGTTAAAAAGTGCCTATCATATATGTTGGAAACACTCCTAGTAACCCTTCACGTTACCTTTAGAGCAAATTACCAGTGAATTTTAGTTCAAAAGTTAAAGCAGCCTACATTGTGTTGAAACTAGAGATGGTTGAAATGCTTTTGTTAAATTTTAAAATAGTCTGTTCTTTAAACAATATTTTTAGTTTCTGTAGAAAACGTCCAGATTTTGAAAATAAATAAGATGGTTGTTCTTGAATTTTTTTGTTTTGTTTTTAATTAAAGGATTTTGGATTTATTTTTTTGAATTTTTTCTTCATAGAAATATTTATTTTCTAACCAGCTCTAAGTCATACTATTATCAGTCAATATACACTAGTTGTTCTTCCTCCCTTTCCAGATATGTACAGTTCATATAGTGAAAGGCATGACCGAAACCTCAAATGCCTATATTCTGGCACAAGCTGCCTTTATAGCTATTGCTACTAATAATTCTAGCTTTATTCCCCATTCTCAAGAACAAAACATTAAAATATCTTAATACTACAGCGCACAGAAGACTTACAGATTTAGAGAAGATTTTTGCAGTCTATATACACAATTAAGTAGGTCAATAGATTGTATACTATATGCTTACACTCTTTTATTATTATTTTGTTGCACATTATATTTGACAGCTCATAACCTCCACTAATTGTAGATGATACTGTTTATAAATATAAATGGTCTAATAAAATCAAGTAGTTGTAATCAGTATGCATTCCATGTGGAACTATAACAAAACTGACATTTTGAAATATTTAATTGCATATTCAAAAGTGCTAGTGGATATGCCATAGCTTGAATAAGATCCTGAAAGCAATTAATGTGGCTTCATTTTTCAAACATGGTAGAGAGGTTATAAATACCACTACTAACATCATAACAATATATTTCCATTTGTCTTTAGATACAAAATGCTGCAGTGTTGCATTATAGCCCCGAAGTACAAAAAAATGTTTCTTTAGGCTTGATTCAACAGAAATGTAGCCATTTTCCTTATTCTGGAAGCTGTCAGGAAGCTGGAAAAGCCTCCAAAATACTTTCCTTATCTTTACATGGTCTACCAAGGAAAATAAACACACTAGTAATATCAGATGAGTATATTTTTTTTCATTCTTGAAACTGACCTTTTATAACATTGAAATGGAAGGTAAAATCAGGCATTGATGCTAAAGTTCTAAAATATATAAAATGCAGACCTTTGAATGCTTTATTTTCCTTTACTAGAAAGCACAAAAAGTGGTGAAAATTCTGCTCTCATTTATAGCAGTTTGAGGGCGCAATTAAACACTCAAAGTCAGTGGAAAAGGCTACCATTGACTTCTTTAGGCAGGTCCTAAATCTAGGACAATTCAACTGATCTGCTTGCTTTAGCCAAGAACCTCTAGTACGTTTTAGAATTGCACATAAAGTTATAGATTTGCTGTAATATTTTAATTGAAATATAAATCATAGACCCTTTTTAGTCACTTAAAGCTGATTGTGCCTCCCTTACACTGCATGGTCCTTACTGCCCAAATAGACCCATTGATTTCAAGGGAACTATTTGTGTTGTAAGATATTGCTCAAATGAGAAAAGGTTTTAGGATCTGTCCCTCTATTACTGTGCATTGTGAAGGGGGAATCCAGTTTTATCATTTGCCTCTCAGGACATACGCAATACAAAATGTCCCAAAATTTCCAAAGCAGCCTCAAATTTTTATGTCCCCCATTTGTGGAGGCCTCATTTTTTTGGCCAGTTTAAGATTTTCTAGATCTGACTTTCAGATGTGCTAGACACTCTCAATTCCAGATGAAGTCAATCGTGACTGACAGATTTTATTGTATTTTTGAATTTTTGAAAATTTTTGAAAATCAGGCCAAGATATCTCAAGTTGGCCAAAAATTTAGGCCCTAAAAATCAGTCTTAAAATATTGGCTTCTAAATGGGTAAGGCTATGATGGTACCATTCTAAAACTCTTAAGCATTGCCAATTTACTTTAAACCCATACCATGTGGGAAAAGAACATTTAAAATAATCCTTACTGGTGGATGAAAATGGAAAGTCAGATAGAAACATGTAATAAGACTTGTGAATAAAATATAAATATAAAAAAGGTGAGAGCATATCAACCACGGTGTATTGTTCAAAACCATACAGCATTCAGATCACTTACAATGACACCATAGATAATAAATGTATATATTTACCTTCTATAAGGTTTCAGCTTTAGGTAATATTCAACACTCAAGTCTGAACTAAACTGAAACAGTGTTCCCAGTGAAAGGAAAACCTAACATTTTCCATATGCACTGTCATACTCCATCCCTTTTCTAATATTCATGTTTCATTAACATTCAGTATTTGATGAAACTAGGCCTGAGTTTAAAAACAATGAACAAAAATAAAATATTTCTAATTGTTTCAATATTTGCTATCTATTTAATAGCTGATAAGCCTAGGCCATCTTGGTTTTTAAAAAAAATAAAAAGCAAATTCAAAGAGGCAAATAATAAACCAAAAATCTTGACTATTTGTTTTAATATTTGATATAGAATTGTCATGAAGGGTTACTTGCTGACGTGGGGAGTTGGGAATTTGCAACACTAACAACTAGTGCAGCTTTGATTATTACAATACTAGAATTTAGTGTTGGGAAATCCTGCCCTTGTTGCCAGGAGTTTAAGATAACAGATGAGACTGGGAATGGAAGAACTCAGTTTATCCAAAGGCTATCTACTGCAGCGGTGGTGTTAATGCATGCATATCTGTGATTCCCATGAACTAATTCAGTCAAGTCACAGCCTTTCTTGGGAAAACTTTTTTCAGGAAGTTACAATGATACTTTTCTTGAAAAACAATTGCTGCTGCTTTTTTAAATGATGTTTTACTGGACAATTTTAGATGTATCTTATTTGTTTAAACTTAAACTCTAATACTTCTGATTTGCTAACATACTGTATGACTAGCAAATATATTTTCTACTAGCTAGTAGACAAGATTGTTGCAACTGACAATATACATTGTTTTATGAAGTCCTTTTATTACATGCTTAGAGACATAATGACTCCTATGGAAATCAAGCATGTATCCATTACAAAAATTTGAACATGGGTGCTGTTTCAGTAAATTTGTTTGAAGTACTGAATCACAAACTTTTGACATCTCACTAAATCAGAATGTTATACTAGTATTTGGCAGGGAATTGTGTTTGATAGTCACTAATGAAATATTTACTCCCGTTTTTTCATCCCTGAAGACTTTTTCTTATCATGGTTGAATTTTCACTTTATTAGAATGCAGTCCAGAACAAGCCAATTTATTACTACTGCAGCTATGACTAAAGAATATCTATCACTTATAGCAGTGGCTCTCAACCTTTCCAGATTACTGTACCCCTTTCAGGAGTCTAATTTGTCTTGTGTACCCTAAGTTTCACTTCACTTAAAAACTACTTGCTTACAAAATCAGGCATAAAAATAAAGCATTAATAGACTATTACTGAATGTACTTACTTTATCATTTTCCCTTATAATTATAAAATCATTTGGAATATAAATATTGTACTTACATTTCAGTTTATAGACTATAAAGCAGTATAAACAAGACATTGTCTGAAATTTTAGTTTGTATTGACTTTGCTAGTGCTTTTTATGTAGCCTGTTGTAAAACATAACAAGTAGATAGATGAGTTGATGTACCTCTTGGAAGACCTCTGTGTAACTCCAGGGGTATGCATACCCTGGGTTGAGAACCACTGACTTACAGTATGATATACTTTTAGCAGTGCATGTCCTTGATCTGAATTATACAGAAATATGTTTGTAATATGCTTGTAAATGTGAATGCTAACTAAATTTTACAGGTGCTGCTACCAGACTTGCCAACTCTCCTGATTTTATCACGAGTCTCACAGTATTTGGTGTGTGCACTTTTTTTTCTTTTTAGTTGGCTTTTCAGTTCTTTGTCAAGATTGTTGGCATTAAATGTGCACATTTTTTCCTAAGGAATCCATTTCATTACTTTAAAAGGGGCAGAAAGCCATGCTGCCTTTTTCAAGATGGCTTCCATTTCACTACAGTCTTTACATGAGGAAGTGAGGCTGCCCTGAGTTGTCATGCTCACCATCTCCCCTTGTTTCCAATGAGACTGAAGCTAGGATGCCTTCAGTCTAATGGCTCTACTGTACAATAAAGGTGTGTGACAGGAAACTCTGAGGACACAGAGGTATGTGGGGAGAGGAGACTGAGAGGGTTAGGGAAATTAGAATGGAAACTAAGGTGAGTTCAGAGAGAGAATGGATTCTGGGAAGAGAATGTGGGATACAGAAGAAATTGAAGGTTCATGAGAAAGCGGGATGCAAGAGAGACTGAGGGGGTATAAGAAAGACAGGTGGGGGTAGAAAAAGACAATAGCATAGGGATAGGAGACTATAAGAGAAATGCTGGAAAAATGTGGGATCAGGTGAACATAAGGATTGATCAGGGGACAAGAGACTGAATTGAGTACAGGGAGAGACACAAGGGACCAAATTCTGCCCTCTGTGGCCCCTTGACATTGCTTCTATGTCATATAAGGCCTGTAAAGAAGCCACAGTGACCCACTGGGGAATATCCCCTCCCCTGCCCAGGAAATGTAGGACCAGTGAAGGAAGCCTTATTCAGCCCCTGGTATAAGATGGCAAAACTCTTCACATGAATACTTAAGGTTGAAATTTGAAGTGTTCTTACACAGGTAGAGGGCAGGCTAAATCTTCCTGGCCCTCAAAACCTGACTTTTAAGTGTCTAGAAAAATCACAGGAACAACACTATGATGCACAAAGTCTGAATTAAGACCCTATGGTCCTTATGCAATTAATAGGGGGAGATATTGCCTGAGAATGGGAACCACAAAAGCCATGCTAGCCAATGGGAGATACCAGCCAGAGGGGTGTGTGCGAAGCCCCAAATCTATTTTAGAGTGCAGAGTGGTAGGATCAATGAATGGAAACCCACTACTTGGAGTGAGGTGCCTACCTTGCTCCCCACAAAAGGGGCAGAGTGGGGAGAAGGTGGTGGTGTTGCCCACTTGATAATGTTTAGCATAGTGGTTATAGCACTCACCTGGGACGTTAGAGCCGCAGGTTCAACTCCCCCTTCTCTGCTAGAGTGGGAGAAGGAATTTCCCTTGTTCAAATCCTAACTCTCAGAAGAGTGTGCGCTAATCTGAGATATGGGCTATTCTGAGGAGAGGCTCCCTCAATCTTCATTGAAGCAGTTTCACCATGGATTACTAATGCAAGTGAGATTGGAGCGGCGGGGGGACATCCTGGGTTCCCATCTACCAGGCGGGTCTTTTAACCAGTAGGATACAAAGTCATGAGTTCTCTCTCTCACCCATTGAGGGTGTCACTGTAAACTGTCATTGGGCTGGGGTGGCGCAGAGGGAATGATTCTGTAGTCCAGTGGTTAGGGGATCCACATGGGAGGGAGGTCTCCATTCTCCCCCTTTGGCAGACATGGAAGGGGGAGGGGAATTGAACCTGGGTCTTCTATATCTGAGGTGAGTGCTCTAACCAGCAAGCAAAAAGTGACAAGATTGGACCACCGTCTTCCCCCTTCTCCATCTGGATTTTGAATGAGACCCAATCCAGTTAGTGGTCTTTGAGCATATCTGCTGGATCGGTCCGTAGACAAGGTGGGTGGCCAAATGCCTACGTTACCCTAGTTCATGAATTACTCTGGGGCTTAAGCAAGAGAGAGGCTTCCATATACATAGAGAAAAGGGACTAAAATTAAGCACGTCGGAACTTTTACAGTGCAAAGTTAGCCATTGAATGACTTTAGGCATCTACAGGATTTGGTGACGGACAGCAGGAATTTCGTGAATTACAGTGGTTTTATGCATGGGGACATAGGCACCTGTGTCTGGAGTTTAGATCCATATATTTCTTTGTTGTTCATACCCTTAGCCAAGAGGAGCATGATCAGTGATAGTTAGCATGGGTTCATAAACATATTATGCCATAAAAGTCTAAGTACATTCTTCACCAGTGTCTCGTTCGGGTACAAAGTCAATGTAGTGAGTTCAATTTACCTAGACTTTAATAACATTTCAGTCAGACCTGCATGGAAACAACCTAGAAATTAGAAATTGGCTGCTTAAGAATTCTGCACTGTGGATATCGAATTAGCTGATGTGTTCTAAGTAAAGAATGATTATAATTTGGCTTTGGATGTGAGTTAACAGGTTGGACTCTTATTAATATAAGAGCCTGATCGTTATATTAGATGTTCTGTAATTCAAATAAAGAGTAAAGAAAACAATGTTGGGAAAAATCTGTTTTCCTTTAAAGTCTC
Source organism: Dermatemys mawii (assembly GCA_007922305.1). Taxonomy (NCBI): domain Eukaryota; kingdom Metazoa; phylum Chordata; order Testudines; family Dermatemydidae; genus Dermatemys; species Dermatemys mawii. Next base: position 30,082,692 of record ML677326.1, read on the forward strand.
CAATTAAATAGGAAAAAAAATGAAATATCTCTTCAGAGAGAGGGAATAGATAGAGTGTGTGTATATGTGCATGTGTGTATATATGTATATATATCTCAGAAGCTTCTTAAATACGATAGACAGCTGTACTAGCCAAGGAATTCTCCTCTAGGGCCCCAGCATCCGTTGCCGCAGACTGTTTCCTCAGCTCTAGTAACCAAGCATGAAAGGAAAGAGAGAGATGCTGAGTCTTCTTTTTCAGCATCTCTCCTCCCCTGGGTAACAACCTTCCTAGACAGAAATAAACTTTTTCCAGTATACATGCCAGCACCCTTTTTTTGGTGCATTTTTGGGACCCTCACCCCCAGAAGGCACAAAAAAGATGAGTGTCATCACTATCTGCAGCTGGTGTTTAAAAAAGGAAAATTAAATTTAAAGTGTTTTAAAAACAGCTTGGAACTAAAAACTCTCAACAGTCAGCATCATAGCTGCAAAGTGATCTGCTATGTTTGTATGCTTTGCAGACAACAGGCTGCATTAAAGGTCTGTTGCTTAAGAAAAGAAATGGGTAACTCTGACTACCCAAACTCAAAGCTACCCAAACATTTTTCTGGAGTGCAGTTGAGTGCCATGGCTGATCTGAAAGAGTAAGACTGCTTGTATTAAGTATTTCATCACTAGAAGACTTTTAGTAACCAGAATCAAATGTGATAACCCTGTATCATCCTCCTGCCAGGCTGGCAACCAAAACATACAGGTGCCTGGGTTACTGTTAAGTTTTATTTTTGCCTAAACAATTACATTGCCATTGAATGTACAGTTGTTCCCTGAAAATGACAGAAAAAAATGCCATTGTGAGCTTGCAAATTTACTGTCAATGATTCCCACATTGAATAGCCTCAGTTTATAATAAGATTTTTTTTTTATTATTTTTTTTTTACTCCTAACTGCCTGGCCTGAAAATTTAGTCTGGGCTCTTTTGTTCACCACTAATAAAGGTTCCACAGGAGGAATGATATGCACCTGTGCAAACCCATTAGTTTGTGCAGGTGCATATAATTAGAAACTGTCCTTGTTAACACATGTTCAACATCAGTGACTCCATGGAATTACCCAGGTGTAGCTGATTTTAATGCATAATTCTGTTGATAATGCTTAAATAAAGCACATAATCCAGCTAATTCTCTTACCTGTGCTTGCCCTGTAGGGCGAATAGAAGTAAACAGTAATGAAACCCTATATGACAAAAAATAAGTTATGTCTAAACTTGGATGCTTGGCACCTGGATTAGCCTAGCCCAGGTATGAGCATTTCCACACCAAAGCCATAGTCATGTTACCCCATCCTTACCCTTTCTGCATTTCCCTGTGTGGGCAGGGCATATCCCATGGTTCTTTGAGCTGACACACCTGAGGATTCTTTCCCATTGAATTGTTAATTGCAAGAGATGTTGTCTGCCCTTTGGGGAGAATTGTGAGAAGTCATTAGAGGACTGCCAACAGTAGTTCCTTGAATTCTCTCTGCCGAGTAGGTATATTCAGCCCAAGTGAAAGCAGCACCCAAACTCCTCATAAGTAAACCAGCCTGGATTTAAAACATCTTCAGACCTGGGTAAGAGGTTTTTTCTTTGGAGGATTGGGTGGGTGGGAATAGAGATAAAGCCTGGGTGCCCAGGTTAACTTTTCAGTGAAGACATATCCATAGTGTCTAATTCACTTTATTTATGTCTACACTGCATTTAAAACTTGTGGCTGGATTGTGCCAGCTGATTCAGGGAAAGGGGCTGTTTAATTCCCATGTATTATGGGGTCAGGCTGCAGCTTGAGCTCTTGTAAGATCCCAGTGCCCAGGCCATAGCCCCAACCCAAATGTTTATGCCACAGTTAAACAACCCCTTAACCCAAATTCCATGAACCTGAGTCAGCTGCCATGGGCCAGCCAATGTTTTTTAATTCCAGTGTAGACATACCTCAGATCCTGGATTCATGAAAGTAGCAGATATGTTGAATAAAATGACACCATTTTAATTTAATTGCTTTTCAGAGTAGAGCTGTGTTTTAAAATATACTAAAGCAAGCCAGCTGTCTGCAGAACAAAAAACCTCTCCTGAAGGAGGAGTATGGCTAAATCTGGTGAAAGGGCCATGAAGGGAAAAAAGAAGCAGTTTTAAACTGTCCCCTGAACTGCTCAGAACTACTCTTTCAGCAGTAGTGTGTGGATCTGAAGCTTCTTGCAACCCTCACTTTCTATTATAAAAAAAAATCAAGGGCGTTTTTGTAGTTGTAGGGAAAAAGCAGATCTTCTTAAACACTTCAGTTTCTCCTATCACTGCACAAGACAAGAGCGTACATCTGAAAGAAGAGGTAGGGTGCACATTTATACTTCAGCCCCTTCCAGCATTACAGGCTAGCTGTAAAATTCAGATCTATGTCGAGATCCTGAAACCAGCTATGCCTCACAGGACTTTAAGGATATGTCTACATTGCAAAGCAAAAACTGTAGTACCATCTCTCAGAGCCTGGTCAATTGACTTGTGCTCCTGGGATTAGGGTTGCAGGGATAAAAATAGCAGTGTGACTGTTTGGGCTTGGGCTGGAGCAACCCAAGCCCCACGAGTCTGAGTCAATTGACCCAGGCTCAGAGATGTTGGTTTCTCTTCACGGTATAGATATACCCAAAGTCATCAAGGATTTTTGAATGAGATTTTTTGGTTCAGGTCCACCTCCAGTTTCATGGAGATGAATATGAAAATTGAAAAGTTGATAAGGAACTGTTTAAAGGGGAAATTACAACTGGTAATACTGAAAGGTGAACAGTCAGGCTGGAGGGAGGTTCTTCGGGGATCAGTTTTGGGACCAGTGTTGTTTAATCTTTTTACTTCTGACCTCGGCACAAAAAGTGGGAGTGTGCTAGTTTGTGGATGACACAAATCTGGGAGGTATTGCCAATACAGAGACAACCTTGTAAACTGGAGTAATAGTAATAGGATGAAATTTAATAGTGAAAAGTGCAAAGTCATGCATTTAGGGATTAATAATAAGAATTTTAGTTATAAGCTGGGGATGCATCAATTGGAAGTAATGAAGGAGGAGAAGGACCTCAGATTATTGACCACAGGATGACTAAGAGCCGCCAGTGTGATATATCTGTGAAAAAAGCTAATGCGGTCTTGGGATGCATCAGGCAAGGTATTTCCAGTAGAGATCAGGAGGTGTTAGTACTATTATACAAGGCACTGGTGAGACCTCATCTGGAATACTGTATGCAGTTCTGGTCTCCCATGTTTAAGAAGGATGAATTCAAACTGAAACAGGTAGAGAGAAGGGCTACTAGGATGATCTGAGGAATGGAAAACCTGACCTATGGAAGGAGACTCAAAGACTATCAGAGGGGTAAATACCACAGAGGGAGAGAAATTATTTAAGCTCAGTAGCAATATGGACACAAGAACCAATGGATATAAACTGGCTAGCAGAAAGTTTAGACTGGAAATTAGACAAAGGTTTCTAACCAACAGAGGAGTGAAGTTCTGGAACAGCCTTCCAAAAGGAGCAGATGAGGCAAAAGACCTGTCTGGTTTCAAGGTTAAGCTTGATGAGCTTATGGAGGAGATGGTATGATGGGATAGCCTAATTTTGGCAATTAATTGATCTTTCACTATTAGCAGTAAATATGCCCAATGGCCTGTGATGGGATGTTAGATGGGGTGGGATCTGAGTTACTACAGAGAATTCTTTCCTGGGTATCTGGCTGGTGACTCTTGCCCATACGTTCAGGGTTTAGCTGATCGCCATATTTGGGGTTGGGAAGGAATTTTCCTTTAGGGCAGATTAGCAGAGGCCCTGCGGGGTTTTTCGCCTTCCTCTGTAGCATAGGGCATGATTCACTTGCTGGAGGATTCTCTGCACCTTGAAGTCTTTAAGCTATGATTGGAGAACTTCAATATCTCAGACATAAGTTAGGGGTTTACTACAGGAGTGGGTGGGTGAGATTCTGTGGCTTGCATTGTGCAGGAGGTCAGATTAGCTGATCATGATGGTCCCCTCTAACCTTAAAGTCTGAGTCTATATAAATTAGATGTATTAACAGCAGATCTTTTCAATGTAACTAGTGGTCCCAGCTTAGGACCTCTTGAAGCATTTCTAGATATTGTAGAATGTGTTGGACATCCATCCTTTTTAAAGCCTGCTTTCTATAAATTGCCTCAGGTTTGACAAACAAAAGCAGAGGCACCAAATCACTAGTCACTCTTGAAAATCCTAGCTGGTATCTAGTTTGTATTCTGGATTACAGATTTGTTTTCGCAAAAGAGTTTAGATAAATGTTTGACTGTTAATTAAAATTCTTCTAAAGGGAAAAAAATAATGAAAGATAAAAGGAAGGAGAAAAGAGTGAAAGATTCCAGGAATCAATAACTGTGTGGGCAAGGGGTATGGTGGGAGGAATAGAAGTAAAGAGAAATCATTTAAATGTGTATACAAAATTGTAGAGCTGAAGTATCATTAACATTTCCTTTCCTATTTGATTTTTACTGTTTAGCCTAATGAACAGATGTGATGTATAGAGTTCATTCTCTTCTTCAGAAATGTTTGAAAAACAAACAAAACACTTGATGTTTCAAATGAAGGTCTGTAGTAACCTAGCATCCACCTCTGCATAAGCATTCCTTAGCCATTGATGTACTTCACAAATGGCTGAAACCATTCAGTTCAGTTGAACTGCATACTAGAGACTCTAGAATGTCCTGCTTATGTGATACTGTGTGTAGATAATGAATTGCATGTGTTAGTCTCAATACTATTAATTATTTGCAGATACAAGTATTTTGTACACTGACCCAAACTGCAGGTAACCGACAACGGTGTATCTATATAAGCAAATCCTCTTAATATAGACCTAGACTATATGGGCAAAAGAATACTTTTGGCAGTGCCATTTACACCACTTCTGCTAATGAAATAAGCTATGTTGTCAAAGCATTTCATTAACTGCAGTGAAGCTAGGGCTGCAAAATGAATTGGGCACATTTTAATGATTATGAAAACTGAAACAATGATAGAGTTAACTAGGCAGGAAAGGTATCTTTTAGTAAATCTTATTTTTAACCTTAAATATCCACATTCTTTACAGTTCTCTGAAATTGAAAATAAAGAGATCTGTATGGTAACATTGTGATATGAATAAATTTATATCCGGTGATAGTTTGAAACTCAATGTTGTGTGTTTCATAAGTCAAATTTGAACCTTGGAGGAGAAAGACTTCCCATTAATTAAAAAAGCAGCTTTGCACCTTTATCGAAAGTATGTAACTTCAAAAAACAAATATTTTCAATCCATAAAGGTGGTTTTGTTTTAGATTTATTTTTGTTAAGGAGTCAAGTGTTAAGTAATTATTATCTCTAGCACCTCTGTTCTATTTTCACATATGATTGTGTAAGAAATAATCTAAGCTAGGACATGCAGTTGTGAGATAATTGTTTCTTAATGCTTGAACGTGCATAGTTAAGAGCCTTTAGTGGTTTATTTTAAATTGCATTTTTTCCAGTGTGTTTTTGATTTTCCAACTTCTTCATATATTAAAAAAAAAAATCATTGAATTTCAAAACTATATAATTTTAGAGCTTTTAGTGAAACTGCCATCTTCAGGCTGAGCTTGATATGGTTCTGCATGCAATACAAAGGGAATCAAACCATTAAAAATTTTAGTTCAGTTACAGTTTGGGTTCATCAATGTTCCCTAATGTCTGAACCAAAACTAAACTGGAGAGTTAACTTTAAATGGTTTGGTAAATTGTTCAACCTGTTTGAATCAGTTCAGATACATTTCCTCCAGATTAATGCCACACAGGCATATGCTCGCATTGCAACTTCTTAGCAAAAGAATACAATAACTTTTTTGACAGTGAAATATTTATTTTTAAACAACTTATTTGCATGCATTAGTAGAACATGCATCTGAACTCTGTCATATTTGATTGTTGAAGTTGGAGCAAATACTGGGCAGGCAGAGAGGGAAAGGTGGTAGTTTTTCTGGCAATTGTAGCTCCCTTCTATGGCAGTCCTCTATGTGTGCTTAACAGTAAAGAAACTAGCAAGAAACCTTCTCTCCCCCGTGCCCAGTCTTCTCATGTCCTCCAATGGCTTTCTGGGAATTGTAGTCTCTTCTCCTCTTTCTAAGGTGGGAGCATAGAGGCCATTCCTCAGCACCTCCAAAAGACCTTCCTTCAGCACCTGATTATTGAACCTCATATTTTGAACTGATTACTTGTTTTTTTGTTTGGGTTTGGTTCAGTTCAGGCTCAGTGCTACTGAGAGATTTTTTCGGGTTGGGTTCAGTTGCAGTTCACTCAAAACCCTCACTCTGAACTGATTTCTAGCTTCAGTTCAACTTCCTGACATACACCCAAGGTCATAAGTAAGGCTATGATTTAGTCACTGTTGTTTTTAGTAAAAGTCATGGACAGGTCACAGGCAATAAACAAAAATTCACAGCACGTGACCTGTTTATGACTTTTTAGTTAAAAATAAATAAATAAATAAAATACCTGTGACTAATCGGGGAGTACAGGGTGCTTCTGGGAGGCCATTTCTTGCCTCAAGAAGACTGCGGCTGCTCCGGCGGCCTGCCTGGGGACCACTGCCGGAGGCCGCCCAAATGGTAACTGCTGTGGCTGTCCCAGGGGCCACCTGAGCAGCGGCTCTGGAGCCAGCTGCATAGGCACCCTTGGAATCAACCTCACTGCCCGCTGCCAAAGTTACAGAGGTTGCAGAAAGTCACAGAATCCATGACTGCTGCAATCTCTGTGACAGATACAAAGCCCTAGGCATAAGATGGTAGTCTTCAGAAGAGAAGAATGAGGGGGGATTTGATAGCTGCTTTCAACTACTTGAAAGGGGATTCGAAACAGGATGGATCTAGACTGTTCTCAGTGGTACCAGATGACAGAACAAGGAGTAATGGTGTCAAGTTGCAGTGGAGGAGGTTTAGGTTGGATATTAGGAAAAACTTTTTCACTAGGAGGGTGCTGAAGCACTGGAATGGGTTACCTAGGGAGGTGGTGGAATCTCCTTCCTTAGAGGTTTTTAAGGTCAGGCTTGACAAACTCCTGGCTGGGATGATTTAGTTGGGGATTGGTCCTGCTTTGAATAGGGGGTTGGACTAGATGACTTCCTGAGGTCCCTTCCAACCCTGATACTCTATGTTAAGATGGATGGAAGATCATGGTGTACCATAGCAGGGCAGTGTCATCTTCCACCACCCTAAGCAAAAGCATTGATTTTTACATGAAAGCCTTGCATTGAGGATTAGTCTGTCTGTAAGCATGACTTTATGTGTGTGTGTGTGTTCATTAATAAGAGATGCTGATGTATGAGAATGGGTTTGTTAATAGTGAAAGATAAGTGATGGTTCAATTGCTTTAAATCTAGCTATACCCTTATTTATATAGAAAGATAATGAAAGCTCTTGAGTCCTTATTATGCATCGATGTCTGTACAGTATCTACTACAAGAATCAGAGGGGTAGCCGTGTTAGTCTGGAATTGCAGAAGTGACAAAGAGTCCTGTGGTACCTTAAAGACTAACTAAAGTATTAGAGCATAAGCTTTTGTGGGCTGATACCCACTTCGTCGGATGCATGCAATGGAAGTATCCAGGGGCAGGTATAAATAGGTAGGCAAGAACCAGGTTAAAGATAACAGCGTAGGTCCTTAAAGGTCAGCAGTTTGCAGCAAAAAAACTTTCAGACCACACTGCAAAGAGAAACTGCAGAGTTGCAATTAATTTGCAAGTTTGACACAATCAATTTGGGACTGAATAGAGATTTTGAATGGCTAGCTAACTACAAGAGCAGTTTCTCTTCTCTCGCTGTTCACACCTTCTGTTCAGCTGCTAGAGGAATACCTCACCCTCCCTGATTAGAGATAACAGCTGGTTCAGCCTCATTGGACCCACCCTGTTATCTTTAACCTGGTTCTTGCCTACCTCTTTGTACCTGCCCCTGGATATTTCCACTGCATGCATCCGACGAAGTGGGTATTAGCCCACGGAAGCTTATGCTCTAATACTTTAGTTAGTCTTTAAGGTGCCACAGGACTCAGTATCTACTACAGTTACAGTCTTGTTATGGGTAGCGTTGAACCTTATTGTGGGTTGACTCAAAACCTCACTGAAACTGATTAGCGAGTGTGCTCTTCTAATTTTGTTGACTAAATCGGGGAATAGGGGAGACAGTTAAAGGGCTACACCTAAAACAAGGTCTAGTAGTGTTTGTGAAGAAAAGTTGGAGGATTGGACAGGGTATTTTCACCAGATGATTGGGGTGAGAGAAACAAGCTGGGTTGCAGACAGGAAACAGAAACTGGGAGCACGGAAAGAAAGTGAAGCAACAGCCTGTAAGCACAGTATGAGCTTGGGAGAAGCCTAGAGAGAAGTTGTGGGTGCTAGCTGAAAGAAGCTTGGGCCTGTAAGCTAGGAAACAATCAGTTTTTACTTTCCTCCCAAGTTCACAGAAACAAAACTTTGATCAAATCTTGTTTCTTTATAAGGAATGTTCAAAGAAAATACCAGGCTATATCAATTTCTATCCCAGCTGGAACATCCTTAGAGCCCTGAACTTTGACCAGCTGCTCAGGTCCAAAAGGGGTAACAGTATTGTTTGGTCTCTGCGTGAGTGAGCAAAAAACACATTTATGTACTGCTGAATACTTGAAGTTATACACCATATAATAAAATAAGTTGAGACCAAACACAAATACTGTCCAGGTGCAACAGTATTTAATAAGTTTAATTTCTTGTTTGAACTGTATGGTCTGCAGTGGTTAGAGGCACTATTAAAGTGGCATCTCTTCACTTGTTCAGGTGCTCAACAGGTGTGTTTTTGCACATGAAACTCGGCAGTCAACTGGGAAAGTATGCACATCCTTTTGTTGGAGATAGTTTACAACAAGTATGACACTAAAAGGTTGAAGAGAGCCACTAAGATGGTTTATTTCCAGAATGTTGGAAAACTGTCTGTAAATATAACTCAGTTGAATAACACAATTCACTTTCACTTTTTATAACTATTTAGATGTAGAATAATCTTAATTCTGAAAGATGTTTTTAAATTGTAAATATTTGGCAATAAAATGAAGGTATTTAAACAGGATGTTTATACATATTGTTTACATGATTGCCTATATTTTTATTAGGAAAATGACTTAACCAGCGCTGGGAAAACAGTTCAATTATTGTATACTCTTGGACATAACTATGTGAGCTTTTAATTGGTGGAGAGGCCTAAAGTAATCATTTGTGTGCTGATAAATACAGGTATAGAATTTATCTGATTTATGCACATTAATACAATTATAATCAGCTTCATTTTTAAAGTGTTTGATTTATCTTTTCTTCTCTAATATTTCATGGGAATGCTTTAGAGTTTATTGCCAGATAAAATAAAATATATCTACAAATATGAAATTTGGAAAAAGAAATGTCTTCCAATATTTATAGGTCATATATATTCCAGTCTTCATTTTTAAAAAATTCTTTGACATGATTGCTTCTATAGCAACAATCCCTTATTGCTTTTGGGGAGAGAAACACAGTGTAGAAATACCCTCAGTGAATTGTTCTTTCATTATTACATTTCTAAGTTCTATTATCACAGAAAATAATGTGCCAACATCAGGACATAGCACACCTTGCCTCATTGGGCAAGCTGCAGTGATTCCTTGTATGATCCACCTATATGATAGGCACACATGAACAATTCTAGCTCCTAGAAGGGAGCCACAAGGTGCAATGGTGCATGACCTAAGCTTAGCTTCCACTATTCTGATAAACTTGACACTGCAAAGGCTGCCCTCTTGTCCTTTCTGACTGAGATGCTAACAGAAGTCCTGGAGAATTCAGCAAAGCATTTAAGCCTAATGTTAAACATGTTTTTAACAACCTTGCTGAGTTAGGATTCATGCTCTCAAGCCCCAACACAGGGGAGATTCATGCTTTAACTAGAATTACGTGATAGACCTACAGCTACTATACTCACTCCCCCCGAACTACTCTGCTTTTATGTACAGAAATAATCTGGAGGGACAGTTGTGTAGATGTCAACCACTGCCTAGAAAACAAAGGCAAAATTATTCTCCATAAAAGAACATACTGATTTGTGCCATTTTATGGATAAATGCCAAACAGAATAAGGATTTGTTCTATAAACAAACTTGTATTGCATTACTATGCACAGTATTGGTTTTCAAACAATAATACTGGCTCATTTCTATAAAGAAAAATCCTGCTTTGACTCAGTTTAAGGTGATATAAATAGAAGCTTAAAATGGTTATTACATCTTAAAATACAGTATCATTATAAATATTTTGCTGCCTATTTATCAGCTCTGACAATTAATGCAGATAATACTAATTAAAGCTAGATGTTGGCAGTGATTATTTTTTTTCTCATGAGAGAAAATTGATTCTTTTGAAGATCTGATATAGTAAGGTAAGAAGTTAATGATATTGATGCATTTTAAAGCATCTAATTTAAATTGCAATTCCAAGTGCAATTGTGATAGTGTTGAATGTTATGGGAAAAAGACTTTTTCCTGAAGAACTAACACAGTGCACAAAACCCTAGAGACAAACATTGTTGCCATTTTATAATTCCTTTTGAAATAATTTGTCTATATAATTTCAGCTACAGGGTCTGATACTCCTGTTGATGTCAATAGTAAAACTCCCATTGGCTTCAATGGGAAATGATCAAAACAACAGGCAAGAATTCTCACCTTTGGTCCACACTCTTGAAATCCTATTCACAGAGGTGGCTTTTTAGTATTATGTACTTGTTTACCATATGGAATTCCCATTGACTCAATACAAGTTCTGTTGAGTGAAGAAGTGCAATATTTGTGATAGAGACTCATGTTGTAGATCAGAAATGTGGAGAATTTTGTCTCCTAATAAGATATGTAAGGAAAACTCTTACATAGTGCTATATACAATTCAAATTTGTGAGTTTTGCATCTAGCATGATGTCTTAAATACATCAGAATGAGCAGTCATGTTTTCATAATTCTATTTGGATTAGATTAGATAATTGGGAATATAGATTTCTCTAATTAAGGAAGCCACTTAGGTTCTCCTGCTAAAATGAAACCAAATAGCTTGTCAATAATAACCTATCCTTTAAAATTTTAATTTTATATTTGAGATGATGGAACATACATAGCACACCAAGCAATCTTATGAATATTTTTGTAACCCACCTCATTTAACCTTATGTAGTCTTTGCTGGCATTCATTGTATTATGTTCAAATTTAGAATGTAAACTCTTCAGGGAAGGGATCATGCCTTTTTTATGTACTGGAAAGTGCACTTTGGGTGCTATATGAACCATTAACATTGTCTTGGATGCTATAGAATCCTGTTTTCTTTCAGTTGGAATTGGATGTTGAAATAGAAATGCCATTGATAGAGAAAATGACAGGTTAGAAAGTATTATTGAGTTATGAGTGTGCTTCCTTTTTCTTGCTAAAGACACTACTTCTCAAGAACAGAACTTATTACAGTAATAAATATTTCCTTTAGCTGTGAGAGATTCCTCTCCATCCTGTTTATATTTGAACAGTGCTGGTTTGCTTACACTCAGAGAAGGTTCTATTTTCATTATACCCTCTAATGTGACCTGATGTTATGGGGCAGTTATGAAAGTGTAAATGTGATGTGCCCAAGGATCAGATCAGGGAATGGATCATTTTTCTGGTTACTCTTAAAGCTTTAATTCTAACAAAGCTACAGTTCAGAATCATGATATGATTTGATGATGTCAAACTGTATGTCATAAAAATACTTTCATTAAGAATTATGGAGTCAGCTGGACAAGCATGCCCGAAAGAGAACTGGTGTAGATTTGGGAATATCATTTGATCATGTTGACTTGCCTAACAAAGTCAACCCATAAAGAATTGTGATTATATGTGATGGGTGTTATGTTTCTATGGCAAGCTATTTTGTATGTCTGTGATATTTCCAGATTTGGTGTATGCTGTCTGTGAAACAGCTGGGGAATGGTGTAAACAACTACAAATGGCAAACGTGCCTGGACAAGGACCTCTTTAACACCATGTGCACAAAACTGCTCCCTGGGGACAACAGAGTAGCTTAAAAGCTTGATAGTAAAGTCATTAAACTGATGGCTAAGAATGCCAGCTTCACGAAGGTGAGATAGAGCTTAATGGCACCTAGAGGAATGTGGGAAGAATGCTAAATTTCCCCCTTAATATTAAGCAAGTTGGCAGATGAGTCACCTAAAGGCAGAGCCAGTCTCTGTGTTGAAGGTCTAGTTGCTAGATAAGGGAACTCAGACATGTTATCTGGAGGCAGAGCGAGACCAGACAGATTAGCTGAGAAATAGATAGAAACACGGAAAAGTCTAACTAACAAGGAGGAAAGCCAGGCTGTGAGAGAACAGGTGACAGAAATCATCTTTATAAAAGTGGTTGCTGGTATTATGGGAGCACAAGACTGAGAGAGGGATCATAGAAATTGGCATCTAATGTCTTTCTCTTCACATTGACTTCTGATGTCATATTGTTATTCACAAAGCTATCCGTTACTGAGAACCCAACTAAAATGTTGCATGCTCTTACACACAGGGGAGTCCACATCCCATGCTGAGCCAGATTAGGATATGGATCTGGATGTCACATTTTAGAGTGCAATCCATACCAGTGAGGGATTGTTACCACCAGCTCTGTAACCTGGGTGTTTTACAGTGCTTTGCTGTTGTAGCTCCCAATTGGGGCTTTTCACAAACAGCCTCATGGCATGCAGGTCACACCTGGATTGTGTCCGTGTACAACTACAGCCCTGGTTCAGCAACGCTGACCCCAGCAACCGGTCAACAACATTCCAGTCACCATATGACTTCTACCAATCTTGGCTACTACTCATAGGGTGACCCTGACATGCTCCCAGTCCCAGTCCTGATTTTATAGGGACAGTCCTGATTTTTTGGGGTCTTTTTCTTATATAGACTCCTATTATCCCCCACTCCCTGTCCCAATTTTTCACATTTGCTGTCTGGTCGCCCTACCAGTCCCAGATTTTCCCAAAACATGTGTTCTGCATGTCCAGCCCTGTCTGGCCAGTTCACATATTAAAGTTCTGTTGCCCCTATAAAAGGGCAGAATTCAACAGTTTGCTACTTTAACTGGAGTTCCCAAATAGTTCAGTTTAAGCACAACACTGAATTAGTTTAGATTAAAAAATAAAACAAGTTTCTCTCCAAAAAGAGAGGTTTTAAGTCAGTATAAAGTATTAAAGTCAGAAATAGTTACAAGAGAAATAAAGATAAGTATCCTTACCATAGGTTCCCAGAAACATGGTTCACCAAATTCTCAGGTTAGGATCTTCCCCCTACATCCAAGGACGAGAGAGAGACAGACACACATACACACACCTCAAAACCTTGGGATTTTCTTTATTCAGGATACTTCTGCCTAGGCAGAGCTATATGGTTTTGAACCTGTACCAAGAACATTGTACAGGGAACTTCAGACATTTACGTATAATGTTGCTACGTGCATTTCACCATAATACTATTGACCAGCAAGCTATTAGTTTTCAAATGATACCTCACAAGGAATATTTTGTACAAAGATAATTACAATAGTGTGCATAAGGTGTGCATACAGGGGTGTATCTGGTCACAATGGCGTTTCCTATAGTGTGAGCATTTGATTTGTGTGAGCATTTGCTGTGCTGGGCCCTAGGAGCATCTTTGGTGATAAGATGCTCCTAGGGCCCAGCACAGCAAGAATCTGAACCCTGAATTAATCTACATGTCATCTGCCCATAATGTGCCAATCACGGTAGTATCTAGACATGATATACAACACAAAGGCTAATTTTTTATATAAAAATATATAATCTCCACCCCTCCAGAAATGTTGCTGGGCATTCAGCAGCCATGGTTATTCTTAAACAAGAAAAGGTACCTGTGACACGAGTGCTATTTAATACTCTTCATTTTACTCCTCCATCTCTAGAAAGGATGAACAAATATTTTATAAGTCATCTGACCTTTATTTGAAAGGAGGCATGCTATGGTAGTAACACTTACACAGGCCATTAGACCAATAAACGGGATTCAAAGACACAAAGGATTTCCATTTTTGTCAAACGATCCCTTTAGCAGTCGGTGCTTCTCTTAACAGGAATTGATACATAAATTGTTCCTGGTGTATTCTCCAGTTGCTGTAGAAATCTAAAAGTATGCTTGTGTCTAGTATGTCAATTTTTGTCTAGAAAGTCATCTCAAAATATTTTGGTGTATGCATTCCTCCAATCGGTGAAGCAGTCTTTGGTTCGCAATATTGCATTTTCTATAATATATATTTTAATTCCAATTTTTTCATTCTTCCTGAGGTCTATTATAATCTAAATAGTACTTGTTGAGTTAGTCTCTCTTAAAATCACAGTAGATTTATTCATATTGAAACAATTTAAAAATCTCATCTAGGTTTTTGCTTTTGTCTACTAGATTTGGGTAAATGTTTGAATACCAAACACAAGTCTGCTTTTGACTTCATTGATTTTGTTGAGATGACAATATTCTCATGACATACCGGAAAAAGAGCACAAAAACTTGTGCTTGTCTGTAATAAAATTATGCTGGGGCAAATGCAATCTTGGTCTTATGATGACTAATTTTGAGTAGCTTGAGTTTTTTAATTTCCTTCAGTGTATTGACTCTTTCAGCAGTTTGAAGCCTTTCTTTCAATATGTTGTTTATGGAGTTAACTGTTTGGCAGACTCTCCCACCAATGGAATTTAGCTTGTGATGACAGTGATCTGAACAACTGCTCCAGTAAAGCATGAGAACTAGAGTTTTCCTTTTAGATAACTTCCTTTCCCTATGGGGAAAGATTTCCAGAAAGGTACCACTAACCTATTTCAGTTCACCAGAGAAATTTTAATTATTGTGGTAGAAATTATAATTACAAAAATACCAAACCTTGTTATCTGGACCTTGTAGCACTGTATTTGAAGTATGCTGAGTCAATTTAAACAAAACAGTGCTAAGAAGATGTGGTGGGGTTTTTTTATGCCTGAATTTAGATATAAGCAGCTTTCAATTCATGAGCATTATGGTGCTGGTATTGTATATTTCTATATAGCCCTAGATTAATCAAAGTTTAGATTAGAGATATTGTTTGCTAAGGCTCATTTGTGCCTTAAAGACAAAAGCCTGCATTGGGTTGATGGAGTTACTTCCGCCCGTGGAATCTGCAGGTAGCTTGTGACTGAGACAGACATGATGCCTTCTGAAGCTGTAGGGGAGGGTACTTACTGTGTTTCCTTTTAGCCAGGGCACAACTTCCTTCCTGCTCCCTTTGGGGTAACTAGTGATATTAATCAAAGCAGTCCTTGCACTTAAGGGAGCTGAAGAACTACAATTGTGTTCAGATATTACAACTCCGGGCAGAATATTTGGGGATTGTAGTATTAAATCTATGAATAGTTTGTTTATGATTGGGTTCTACTCCATGGGGAAGGTTTACCACAATCAATGGGTTACCTCTGGGAAGCTATTTAGCATATGAATACTATTATTTTGTTTGTATATCTTTTTCTGTTGTGCTTTTAACTTTAATAAATGTGTTTGCTTAAAGGAACTGTGTGGTAACTTCACTGCTGGCAATACATGGTCCATAGCCCTCATAGGGAAAGCCGAGCACAGATGTTGGTCTTTAGGCAGATTAGCTTGCTGAGGGATATCAGTGTACAGCAAGGTGCTCTGCAGCGTTAAACCCTCCATTCAGAAGGGAAAGGGACAATGTTCCTTGCCCAGAGACAGATGATGGCAGGAGACCTGATGTCTGACCAGTGAATTCCTGTAGTGGACCATGGTAGGGGTACGGGTGCAAATATCCTGAAAGTATGACCATGCCTGCAAAAACCTGCACACCTCATGGGTGTACTGCTCTGTCCCGCGTTAGTGGCACCAAGACCACTTAGACATTAATGAGTCCACTACAGCCTTAGCTAAGAGTCATGATGCTTTTAGATCATACAGTAGAGGCTCATGCACTTAGCTCCAGAGCTCCCATATTTTATAATCATTTTTCAGACTGGTGAGCTTTTCAAATGGCCAGCAGTAAATGAGAGCCCAGAAAATGCTGAACTCTTACCCCAGTTTTAGCTCTTCCTAGTGCATTCGGTGGGGGAGGAAATAGTGCACGTTTCTAGAAACAGAAGTAAAAATCTTAGTGTGACTAAGATTTGTGTTGAATATTGTTGCATTCTCCTGTGTTCTCTACTTCCCCTGCCACTCCAGACTTTTTTCTCTCACTCTGTGGCACTGTTACACTGTGTCTGACCTTGTTGCTGATCATGTTACTCTCTGCAATAATTCTCAGTAAATAAACTGGCACAATTTTACTAATCTTCTTCCACACTCTGCAGAGCTGCTGCATCCTGATCAATTCAGATTTGCACAGTCCATTGCAGCTAATTCCACTAGACAAAAATAGCTTGATTTTTTTAATTCCTCCTAGTTGATGTGTCTTCTCACAATTTCAGATTCTTCTCCTGTCCCTTTCCCCGCCTCTTGTCTCTGAGTTGTTAGCTTTATTCAGTTTTGATTTTGACTGAGTTTATTGCTGTAATGTGCTTCTGTCATGCAGATAATATCCGGTACTGGTTAACACACACTGCCATTATCATTAGCATGTGTCACACTGCAGCCCTCTTGAATTCATTCAGAAAGCCTACCAACTGTGTTAATCAATTAAGAATCAAGTGATTGCTATAAATAATAAAACAAAGTAACAACAAAAATAAATTACATAGTCATGTATATTTGAAGCATATATTATAACAAAACAAACTACGTAGTTACTACAAAAATTCATAATTATAAACTGAAGGAAAAGCACTATCCTATTTTGTGTACCTTTCTTTGATTATTGAAGAGATTCCCAGAGATGGAGTTTAAAAGTTTGATTTTTCAGAAAGTTGCAGCTTAAAGTCAATTCATAATTTGTGTGCACAGTCACAGCAGTAAAAGCATGCAAACTCACCATTTGTTTGTACTTATAAATGTCCAGTTTGTGTATCCAATTGTGGTAATTATTTGTGCAAATGTATTCAGAGTTGGGTCTTGATGTTCTAAAAATGAGACCCAGAATAACCAAATTGTGTTAATAAATGGGAAAGTTATGTAATCCAAATGATACACTGTCTCATCTAGTTCAGTTGCCACCTACTGAGGAATCCTCGAGCAATTCAGAAAACGTTTCCCATTTCATAGCACAGGGTTTTTTTTCTCTGTCATGTTTCTCAAAAGTACATTTTATATCTATATACTAAATGCAAATTCATATATATGTAACACACACGGTGGTGATATTCATGGGGAAAAATGCATTTATCATACTCTCTGACCAATAATTCATCTATACTGGGACCGACCAAACAGCATCTAATAGCTGCCAAAAAAAAGAAAAAAAATATCCTGAGGGTTGCCTCTGCATATTATTGTGTATTTCATGGCAAGGGAGAATTAAAGCCAAAGACTTTAAAAGAAGACCAAGATAAACTGATTCAAGCCAGATGCCGGGAACTGTGTATGGTTGGTACTAGTTTGATAGCTAAGCATCAGAACGCAGCTACTAAAAATTCTTAATGGGATATCTTTTCCTCATTGGACCATTTCCTGATGCATAAAGAGTATACCTGCTCCCAGACTCTATTTTGTCTGTGTGAAAGAAAAGAACCATATCTGGGAAAATGGGATGTGCTGAGCTTGGTTGATGGAAAATAATAAACAGGTCTAGGAGAGACGCTAGAGATCATTCTGGATGTAGTGGTGAGAAGCTTTCGCTCTGACTAGGGTAGGTCAGAGATGAGACTTGTTTTTTAGAAATATAAGGTTTTCCTTTGTTCTCTGTTGATAAGCTAAGGCAAAGCAAAAACTAAACTTTGCCAAGTAGTTGATTAGGTATGGTATAGTAGCCATTCATTTTATTTTGATACGGTTCCCTCTATACCCGTAGTTCCCAAACTGGGGTTTGTGAACCTTTGAGGGTTCATGAAATGTTACAGGGGGTTCTCGAGGAAAACATTCCCAAATGGCAGAGTTGTCCCCAGGGACCCCGGGCAGCATATGGCCAGCAGCCTGGAGCTCCTGGACTTCCCAGAGCTAAGCAGATCAAAGCAAGCATCTCTGTCACACTGAGGAGATTTAAACCTCAAGACTCCTTATAAGAAATGGAAAGGGAGGTGGATTTTTTTCCCTGTTTTTAAAATTAAATAGGCAGCTAGTATTGTTTGTAAAATTCTTATGAAGAACAAGTTTAAGCTTTGTTGTAACATGTGCTGTTTGCCTGGACTGCTTAAGACCTGAGTGCTTGTGTAGAAGGAACACTCTGAGTTTGCTTCTTAAATACCTTCATTCTGTTTCACATCCGATACTCCTGATGAAACAGGAGCCTTACCTTGTACCAGGCTTATTCAAAGTGATTCAAGCTTGGAAGAGTGTTGCAATTTTCATAATGTAATAAAAATACTGTAATGATAAATAATGTGTAATAAGCATGTCATAAAACAAAATTTTATATTTCCAAGATCACTGCTTTTATAATTTATACTCTGGTAAAGGAGAAAATCCCTGGAAATATTCATTTTTAGGAGGGGGCTTTGTGACATTTTAGTGAAAGGGGTTCACAGGTTGTTAAAGTTTGGGAACGACTGCTCTATACTTTTTACTAAATACTGATTCTCACACACTGCCCCTAAAAACAACAAATCCTGAAGTGAAAAGAAGAGATACAGAGAGCTTACTCCCACCACATGCCAACACACATGCGCGCGCGCACACACACCTGGTCTCAGACAAAAGGGTATGGGTAGAGGTTTTCTCTCCCAGTGATGTGTGTTGCAAAGGGCTATGGCTGGTGCACATAAGGGGAGAAGTCAAACAACCCAAGGAAGAAACATGAATACGAGGTAGTGAAGGTGATCATTTCCTCATGGCTCTGGGACACACATGGCAGAGAAATGAACTTGAGGAACTTTTACAAAAGCAGTGCTTCTTGGGAGGCCTCAGAGATATGATTATCTGTTGCTAAAATTAGAAAAGGACAGTGCTGTCCCTTTTTACCCTTAGTTCCTTATTTTCTGTGCATAGCTGCTAGCCTTGGGACTTTCTCTCCAGACTCAGGTTGCGCATTTGTTTATTTTTGAACCCATCTCTCCATTTGCTGTGATTTAGTCTAGTTCATTTTCAGGCATATTTTATGGAACATAAATTCCAGGGCTTGCTTGAATTTCATGTCTACAATGGCTGATCTCAAACCCCAGAGAAAAAGGGTGTATATAAATAATGTGACATATGTCTATGCTTCCTGGTATCAGATCTACGCTTCCTGTATCGGATCCACACAACTGCTGTTTGATGTGTCTCAGGAAAAGCAAGTGATGGATTAATGTTAGATATTCCAAGACTTTACATTTCAAACACAAATGGACAGGTGTGTATGGCCTTCCTCCTCATATAGTCCTTGTGAACCACAACTGCAGATCCACTGTGAAGTCATGCCCTTTCTCCTGAAAGGAGAAAAGATCTTCAAAGCCTCCCAAATCAGGGAAACAGAAGGTTTCAGTGCCAGAGCTCCAGTTACTAACAGTTCCAAGTGTGCTGGACTTCAATCTATTACTAGGTCAGAAACATTTTCTTATTGAGACAGTACCAGTGAATTAATCATTTTCTCCCTAAAATCATAATGGCCTGGTAATATTCACCCCAGTACTATTGGTAGACTTGAGGTCCAATATATTATGTACCATCAGAATTAGGCAGGAGGTTCCTCCTCCCCTTCCCGTCCAATGAAGAGATGGTAATATCCCTTTGCAATGAGATACAAAACTTGTTTGTGGTCATGGCACATCACAAAATATTAAATGGTTATTAAATGTATTAATTTATATTTTTTCTCTTCTTACTCAAGAGTAATTCTAAGACAACCTGGTTTTACAAGCAAAATGAAAAATATTACCATAAATACTTTTAAAAGTATCTAAAGCATTTCCAAAATACTTTTTCTATAAAAGTAGGTGGCATAAATAGAATATATGACTATAAAGGTGTCATTAACACTCATTTGGGTTGACCTGCATAACTCACTTGTGGCTTCATGACTAGCAAATAATACAGTTTTCCCAAACTTTAACTGAAGAAATTAAGGATATGCCACAAATCTGGGGGGAAGGTAGAGAACTTTTACCAAAATGCCTTGTATAGAACTTGAGTGATTTTTTTCTGTAGAATTTTTGAACCACTTTGTAGAATTTAACATTTTTTTTTGTCTTGTTCAAGCTATGTAGGCATGGACTTGTGTTTAAAGTTAAACGCATTTAAGTGCTGTACTGAATAAGGGGTGGTTTAAAACATATACTCCATTAAATTCTATACATTTTTGAATAATTGAGATATCACTCTATCAGTTCCAACCACATTAAATTCTGTAAGACTCTCTAAGAAAAACTGCAGGAGTGAAGAAGGGGCCTTTGAGAAGGGAAAGGAAGCAGAATCACACCTGAAAAAATGATCTGTTACTTCAGTCATTATATCCCAATTTAAGGTCACTTTTTCAGCCATGAAACCAGTCATGGTGATGAAACAATGAGTCAATTCAAATGATAGTTTCCCATTATGAAGCTCAACTACAGAGTTATGTGTGTGTACAGATGCATAGAGAGACGAAATATTCCACGTAAGACATTAATCAAGAAAGCATTAGGAGAAATGTGCTATACTTCTAAAAGGCAGTGCCATATTTAACTGGTATTCTTTGATTTAAACTTGCACTTTATTTGGAACATTGGTAGCTAATTTTACTACCCGTACTGTATTTTTCTGATAACAGGATCATTGGCATTCTTGTAAATGACAAAAAACATACTTTGGGCAAGAAACTGTGTGGAGCATAACTTTTCTGCTAAGTGAAGCTGATTTTCTCCCCCCCCCCCCCTTGTCATTAAGAACTCAGTAATAACATTTAGAACACATCTGCATTGGGGGGGATGAGGCAGAGAAATGAGGGAGCTGCAGTTCTGACAGAAGTTCTGCACAAGATCTTGTGCAGAACATTATCTCTAAGGCAGGCTCCATAATGGCTGTTCCCATCCCATGATGCACTTCATCACTTGATCAGGGCCAGGCAGAATCTGGCCCTAAATTAATTAGCAAGAATAAATGAGTAAGAATAAAATCAAATCATCTGGACAATGTTTCAATCGATGGGACACCTTGCAGAATATATTACTCACTCATCATGTGTGAAGGTAGTAGAAGCTGGCCTGTTTTAAATAGGAAGGCCTGAATAAAGAATTTAGCCCTGAGGGCTGGGGAATTGGTGTGTTGGTTTTTGGCAGCAAGTGTCTGAAACGCACAAAAACCAATGACATGTAATTTACTGTTTCTTCTTTCATCCGTTTCCCAGTAACTATCCTCATCTCATCGCTGCATACTCAACTCTGAGTACATTTCCCAGGCATGAAGAAGAGCTCTGTGTCAGCTCAAAAGCTTGTCTCCCTCACCAACAGAAGTTGGTCCAATAAAAAAATATTACCTAACTCACCCACATCCCAAAAGAATCAGAGTTAGTAATAAAAGTTAGATCAAGAATATGGGGAGTGAGGTTAACACACTGTTCTCTAATGGATATAGTTCTTACTTTGGTCTTCTTTGCTGACTGCTTAAGAATGCAAGAGATCAGGGGGTCTAGGCTTGTTCTCCTATCACTTACATTGGTGAAGTTAGCGATGATGTTTTTCTGAAATGTGAGACTGGTATGAGTAGAGAATTGGTGTCCATTTAACTGAAAAATTTCTCATTTGCATTGATGTATATCCAGAGTAGAACCTTTTACTACTATGAAGTTTCTCCACCTCCACCTCTTACATTGGAGCATAAGTGACCATTGCAGTGTGTAGAGGCAGAGAGGACTCCTGCCATATAGTACTTATTGGTGTTGTTTGCAATGTATTTTGTACATCCTCCTTTCAAGCTAACAACAATTACAGTAAAGCTACGAGACTAAAGCATAACTATTGTAACTAGAAGGGCCCACTTTGAGGGCAAATGTGTATTGATTTCCTTTTCTGGACATTTTGTTGCTGCTCTGGGAGAAAATATATTAAATGTGCACACATGCTGATTTGAATCATGCCTTGCACAAATCGCAGATGTTGACCATGTGCATTAGAAATGCTAAGAGTGGAAGTGGAATTGCAATCTGCAAGCCATCCCGAGGACATTCCAAGGTTGGGGATCAGAGTATATGGGGGAACTTCCTCTTTCATCCCTTTTACCTTGCTAAGTTCCACCATGTCCTAGGGCATGACACTTGTGATGAAGAACTGTTCTCTGTATGCCTCAGTTTTACTGTACAAACATGGGTTACTTCACACAAGTGGATTTCAGAACTTATATGATCCTTAAAATATTCTGATCCCCACAGATCAAACAATATTCCTCAGCAAAAGTTGATACCTCACAAAGGTATTGAGCACCTCTGTGAAGTATTCAGCACTTTTGTCTCTAGTTTCAGCTTAATGGGAATTACTCATTGCCTGAAAGTGCACAGCATGTTTATTTCACTGTAACAGGTCTTTACATCTTATCTGCATAAAGCAGAATGTTTTGGTTCAGATCCCCATCTGTTGAAAAAATCAGTGGTTATCTATAAACATCAAGATCTGAGTGTGTTAAAATTATATGAATAATAAAAAATAGGATTTTTAAAAAGTATCCCCTTCTGAGCATTAAATTGTCAGTGTCTCAGTCCTTTGCCACTTTTGGGCCCTAGTTTAAGAGACTAGCCATAGATGGACTCCTTTCATGTCTCAGTAACTATTGAAGTCAATAGGGTTTTCAGAATTGTTAGTGACATCAGAATTTAGCCTACTTGTGCACAGATGAAAAGAAAAAGTATTAAAGCACAAAAATTGGTGCCTAGGAAATGCATTCCTCTCCACCCCCTGAAAGATATCTGCGGCCCATGTATATTTTCTATAAGAAGGTAAATCAGTTACTTCATATTTTAAAGCATGTTGTTATTTCTGAAGCTAGATTACAGCAGAATAATTTATTTTAACACAATGGGTTTTGAGTAGAAAAGAGGAGCTCTAAAAGAAACATTGCTTAAAAATGTTTCTGGAAGCATTATTTGATAACATTTCTTCTGCTGCTTAGCTCTTTGGAGCAGAAACCTTGCCACTTTTGGTGTTTGTAATGTGGGCACGACTGGAAAACAGTATTAATTGAATTACAGTCGCACTTACAGACTGCAGGAGATCAGGGCATAAGTGTGCAAAGGACTGGAAAAATATACAGCAAAAGTCACTCTCTGAATTGAAGAGTTTTCAATCTAAGTCATTCTTGTTCACAGTGAGTATTGAATTATTCTGTGCCCTAGTCTACAGTAGGGGGGAGGAAGGGATCAACCTAAGAGGCAATTTCAGCTATGAAAATAGTGTAGCTGAAGTCGATGTATTTAGGTCGACTTACCACAGCATCTTCACAGCGCTGAGTTGACTGCTGCCACTCCCCCATCGACTCCACTTGTGGCTCTCTTTGCGGGGAAGTTCTGGAAACGATGGGAGAGCACTCGGGGATCGATTTATTGTGTCTAGACTAGACGTGATAAATCGACTCCCAAAAGATTGATCACTACCCACTGATCTGGTGAGTAGTGTAAACCTGCTCTTGGATGCTGGTGACAGCATCATTCAGTGGGAGTAAGAGGATCAAAATCTGGTCCCAAAAAAAATCGGTGGCTAAGAAACTAAAGAAAATTAAACTTTATCTGGAAATTTCTTAACTGTATGTAGAAATCTGTAAAATATGGAATGTATAATATATTATATGGAATGTAATACATTCCAAGTGTGTGAATATAAAAAGATTATATATTCTGTACATGTACACTCTTTTAGTGATGCATAAAATGTCTGTACATGCTATATTACCATTGGAAGGATCACAAATCAGAAAAAAATGCCATACTTTTTTTTTTTCCATTCTTGGGAAAGAGCCTTCCTCAGCATAATGAACTATTTTATATTCATTCTATATGTGGGTGTTCATTCATTTCTGTATATGTATGTGATTACTCCTATATGCAGCCAGTAAATGATGATAGTACAGAACAAAATCTTTTATAAATAATAGCTCTAACCTCATGTCCCTGTCTCTTGTAGTCAGCAAATTGGAATGCATAAACTCTATAAAACAACCGCTTGCTTTGTCACGCAAATGAGTAAAACCTAGCTGTTCTGGATTCTGGTCTGCACATCGTGATCAGACAGTGCACAGGACAGTTATTGTGCAATATTCCCAAAACAACAAACTTCATTTAAAAACGAGATGTGGTATGTGCAATTTAGCAACCCTAACCATAAAAACGTCAGCTAATCATTGAAGTCTGCACACAACTTTTTAATAATTATTTCCCTTCTCCATATTATCCGGCACATGCATTAAGTGCGCAAGACGTAATGTGTGTCTTCCCTCCACCATCACGTTCAGCTTTGAACAGTGATACACATATCCATGTTTATGTTGATATTAGAAATCAGATGTATATCATAGCTTAAATTTGGAATGTGGTAAGTAGGGGGACCTGGTATGAACTGATGATATGAGTGTGAAATGTATGATGAGGAGACAAGAATGAGAAAAGAGGTAGTGTTTGGTGGAAAGAGAAGCATGGAAAGTCTGGAGAGCAGGGACTGTTGTAAGGAGATGGGAAATTGTGTAGAGTTATAAGCGGCAATCGAGGAACTCCTGTTCATTGATGTGAGGGGTTGTGACCAGAAAGATGGTGCTGGTTAACAGAGCCTGGAGTCGTAGTGTTGGTCTGGAATGGGTGGGAGAGCCCAGTGGTTCTGCAACACATCAGTGCTTGGGAGGCCCTCTCAGTATTGGTGTCTCTGTTCCCTGACACATCAGCTATGTGAGGAAACTTGATGTGCTGCTCTCTTGTGGAGAGACACTTGTTTCACCTAGTGCTGCAGCTTGAAACATCCAAAGTTACAGCCCTGCAGGTGCTTTATACACCTGCGGACACACTCTGACCTAGCTCATTGTAGGCGATGAGCTGCTTTTCTCCAGCCCTCTCCCATGTGCGCATCATTGGTCAACCCCTTATGCTTTCCAAGTCCCATTCACTTGGTCTGTGTCTCAATATCTGCTCATGCCCGATAAACCTCCCAGATCCACATATCTTCCACACAGCATACTTCCAACTGCTCTGTTGCCCTGTCTGCAGATTTGGCTCCCGTGTTCTATGTTAAGAGCAAAACTGCTGAGTCTCGAAAGGTGGCTGCAGTGCTAGAAAATGGAAATAGTTGTTGGAACAGTGCTGGTTTTTTGTTTGTTTGTTGTTTTTTTTTAAAGCTAATATTAGCGTATTTTAAAATGGAATCAGGAGTAGGTGAAACGAATCTCTTGGGGTGGGTTTTTTTTTTTTTTTTTTTTAATTTCAAATGTGGCTAACATCTGAGGAGTTAGCAGAATGGGTGTAAAGTTTGGAGACTATGTTCCCTAACACAACAGCCACTGTACTCACAAAAGAAGTATGAAGGAAACAAATTTCAAAAGGGAGCAGCATTTCCTCTGCAAAAAAAAAAAAAACTATTTGTTTAAAAAATCATATAGAAAATTCAGTTGCTGTATGACATTTGGAAACTATATTCAACCATTAAATTGTGAAAGAGGGGATTTTAGGGCCTGGTTCAATTCCCATTGAGACTTTCCATAGCCTTAAACAGGAACTGAATCATGCCTTTAATCATTATATTGAGATTTGCACTCAAAGATGCTTAACTATTAAGCAGCTAATGATATCATAATGTGAGCTGCTTTAGGTCTATTTCAAATACACAAGTATAAAGGTTAAGTTTATTTTTTATGATTTAGATGTCTCACTGTTGCATATTTTTGTCAGATCTATTAAAATGTAAACATAGAATCTTATCCTTCTTCATATGTTTCAGCTGTTATAAATATATACAGAATTTATAGTAGAAATATAGTCTTCTGATGAGGCAGTAGTAAAATATCATATGTGCTATTTATTGTTTACATTATAAGACTTCCAAGTATCTGAATGTTTTTTCCAGTGCAAAGAACATCCTTGTTTGTTTAGTATTGTCTGAATAGGATTAAATCCAACCCTGACATAAGCACATTAAATGGTCATTGAGAGATAAAATTGACCCTTAACCAATCATAGAACACTTTACATCTTCAAAACATTGTTCAGGCATTAATGATCGTCCATAATCCTTGGTTCTTATGTTCTAACGGTGTGTGGAGGATGGAAATTCTATTTTGCAAAGGATTTTTAGGTTTCTATATTTGGTTTTATTCCAAATCAGAGTGAAAACCAGATTTATTTTAAAGTCATGGCAAAGGAAAATTCTGATTGTTTTATATATTTAGGGTTGAAATACATCATTTAGACAAAATGTACTTCAGTTTTTATTTTTTACTTCTGCGCATTATAACATAATTACAAAAAGAAACCCAAAAACCCTGCTCATTTCAGAACAAAAATATTGAAACATTTCATTCCAACAATATCTGAACAGGACAGGAGTTTTTAATAAATTCCAGTGAAATCATCCCAATTTGCTAAAGCATTTCTGTTTCATTGAAACCACATATTCTGATGGAATATGGTTCCATTAAAGTTTTTCCAGCCAGTTCTATTACATTGAGGGTGTTTCATCTTTAAAGCCCTTTACAATTTATTATTTTGAGTAATAATTATTAATCTTATTAAATACTTAGCTCTTATAAAGAGTTTTACAAATGTGGCTGTGCTTTATTCTGTAAAACAGGTGACTTGTTCAAATTTGCACAGTGATGCAATGGCAGAGGTGAACTGGAACCCCTTACACTGTAGTGTAAAAGGATGCATGTGCCAGAATATATGTGTAATATTGCTCTTATAAAAGAATGCCTTGGTTATTTTTGGAGACAGTGCATGTCAAAAATAGTGTGTAAGAGTGTCGGCCTGGCTTCATCCAGGGGACTACTCATGTTTAAAATTAGGTGCATGTTTAAGGATCTTGTTGAATCCTGGTTGCTACGTCATTCTTATTATACTTAAGGAAGCATCCAAACCTTATTGAATTCAATTAAATGGAGCAACTCCGACTGACTTCAGTGAGTTTTGAATCACAACATTTACTGTTTTCCATCAAACGGTCTCATGCACGTAAACAAGGAATTTAAATCTCACAGCTCTCTGAAGTAAGAAAGTAGTAGTCTCATTTTAAGAAGGGAAAACTGAGCCCATACTTTTCAAACTTGGTTGTCTAAAGTAAGTGGCCTGTGTTATCAGTGGTGCTGGATATCTCTGTTTCAGGGTTAACTGCACTTTTATCCCACCTCATCCCTTTTTTTGTATCCTTTGAGGTCAGCCATTTAAGGATTCAGGCTCACAGCTGTCTTGGGCCAAGATCCTAGTCTCTCTCCTTCCAGACTAGAGGTTAGGCTTTCAGTCCTTCTGCAGCTCACTGTGATTTCCTCAGATCTGTTCTGGGTCCATCACCTCTAGGAAGTATCACTTATCCTGATATGAGAAACAACAAATAAGTAACCACTTGCAAAGACCATCATCCTCACCCCCTGATGTCAAACTGGTAGAAGTGTCACTAATATAAATGTACAGTTAAACTGTGAGGGCCTTTTAGTAAAATCATTATATTGTTAACATTTAACCAGTTACTGAAAAGAGTGAGAATGTAATTTCTTTGTCTTCAAATGAAAGGAAACAAATTAAGAACATTATTTATACTGCTTTCGTCAAAGTGAGCTGGAGATATTTCAGCACAGTAACCATAATATTTCAGGTTAATCTCCTGGATATAAACTCTCACTTTTAGCACAAAAGATCACAGCTCAGGACCATCTTTGAGACACAAAACAAATCTTGTTTTTGTTGCTTTCGGGTTTATTTATTTTTTTTAACATAAAACAAAGCCCTTTTGTTAAGTCAGCATCTCGTTCAGAGAGGAAGTGTGTGGTGATGCAGAATTCTGTTTGTCAGTAGGAGGGATGGTTAAAAAGAAGAGAGCAGATTTAGGCTTAGTTTCTGGATGTTAACACTTCTGACCACATTAGTTAGGGTGACCAGATAGCAAGTGTAAACAATTGGGATAGGGGGTGGGTGATAATAGGTGCCTATATAAGAAAAAAAAAATTGGGACTGTCCCTATAAAATCAGGACATCGGGTCATCCTACACATTAGTCACTTGGAAAGGCACTGGGATCATAGTAGATGTATAAAAATTATGTAAAGTCTGAATTTTCTAATGAATAGTGGTAGATAAGCCAGAAAATTAAAAGGAAAAATTACTCTATAAGCAAATACAGTACATTATATAAAGAAAATGAGGAATACTTGTGGCACCTTAGACTAAATTGATATAAACTGGTTAGTCTCTAAGGTGCCTCAAGTATTCCTTGTTTTCTTTATGGATACAGACTAAAATGGCTGCTAATCTTAAATCAATCCATTATAAAATGCATCTTTGTAATTTGTTTTTCTTTCCTTACAATCTGGGATAGATATATTAGAAGTTGCCAACATACTCAATTTCAAAGCAATATGACTAGTGTTTTCACAGTAACTTTTCTCCAAATCTCTTCATATTAGTATTTTGTAATATCATGGGGGTTATATAACTAAAGGTCTATGCCATACAAACGAATAAAGGGGAAGTTTCTGCCCCAGGGAGCTCGCAGTGTATGTTCATGTATGACACAATGATGCAGAAAAAATGAATAGGAAAATATTGGGAGGGCAGAAATAAAATAAAGTGCATGGGACCTGATGCAACAAGGTACTTGAGCACATGTCTAAGTTTTAATATAAGAATATTCCTATTGGCTTTTGTAGGCTTATATACTACTCATAAGCACCTTACGGGGGCTACAGTTACTTATATTACATTATTTATTCCGTTACTTACATTTTTTAAAAAATGCATTCCTTAAAGATTGCTTGTGTGAGCATGTTGCTTTATTTGTTGAATATGAGTAGTTAAGGAGGAGCAGTTGTGTTCCACTGGAGAAATTGCATGGCTTTCTTAACCTTCCATTAAATTGCTGAATGCTGTTTTCTTGGTTCTGCTAATCTGCCTCTGTGACTTGAATTTTGCTCCTAGAGCCTGTGGCACATAACTGTAGTCAGAAGAATGACCCTCAGCTCTAGGTCCTGCCCATGTGCTTCTAATGGAATGGAGAGTGATGATCAAAAGGACACAGGGCTGGCTCACAACATTTTGGCACCTGAGGTGGGGAGCTCAAATGATGCCCCCATTCCCTCTCACTTGCCCCAAAACTTTGAAAGTTCTCAAGTCTGCCTTCTTCTGGTTCTGTTTCTCTCATGGTACAGCTCTCCTACCTACCCCAGTAAAGGAGAACTAACAATTTAAAATGTCTTGGTCAAAAATTTGAAGTGACACTTAACTTTCAAATGCCTGAACAGCAAATATAACTTGTCTGCATAATAAACATTGGCATTTTTGACACACAGTTCTGTGGCACTTTAAAGACTAACAAAAGTATTAAAGCATAAGCTTTCATGGGCTAATACCCACTTCGCTGGATGCATGCAGTGGAAGTATGCAGAGGCAGGTATAAATAAGTAGGCAAGAACCAGGTTAGAGATAACAAGGTTAGTTCAATCAGGCTGAACTACCTTGTTGTCTTTAATCAGGGAGGATGAGGTCCTCTTCTAGCAGCTGATCTGGAGCTGCGAACACCAACAGAGGAGAAACTGCTTTTGTAGTTAGCTAGCCATTCATAGTCTTTGTTTAATCCTGAGTTGATGGTGTCAAATTTGCAAATGAACTGTAGCTCAGCAGTTTCTATTTGAAGTCTGGTCTTGAAGATTTTTTGCTGCAGGATGGTTACCTTTAAATCTGTTGTTGTGTGGCCAGGGAGATTGAAGTGTTCTCCTACAGGTTTTTGTATATTGCAATTCCTAATATCTAATTTGTGTCCATTTATCTTTTTACGTAGGGACTGTCCAGTTTGGCCGATGTACATAGCAGAGGGGCATTGCTGGCACATGATGGCATATATTATGTTGGTTGATGTGCAGGTGAATGAACTGGTGATGGTGTGGCTGACTTGGTTAGGTCCTGTGATGGTGTCGCTGGTGTAGATATGTGGTCAGAGTTGGCATTGAGGTTTGTTGCATGGATTGGTTCCTGAGTTAGTTATTATGGCATGGTGTGCAGTTGCTGGTGAGAACATGCTTGAGGTTGGTGGGCTGTCTGTGGGCGAGAACTGGCCTGCCTCCCAAGGCCTGTGAAAGTGAGGGATCATTGTCCAGGATGATCCATTGTCCAGGGTCACTGATGATGCATTGGAGAGGTTTTAACTGAAGACCGTAGGTGATGGCCAGTGGTGTTCTGTTTTCTTTCTTGGGCTTGTCTCGATGCCAACTCTGCCCACATATCTACATATATTTGCTGCTTCAGATCTGATAGTTCATGTTCTGCTGATTCTGTAGATTGTGATTCATTATATATAAAAATGTGTTCAACATGCAGAGACAGGTATTTTAAAGAAAAAAATAAACTTATTCCATTACAACATGGAACTTATCAAATATTATTTTAGTTTGCTTAGATTTCATCTCTATATTATCTGATATTAGAAACCTAATTCAGATCAGATAGAATTTCACCAGAGAAAAATATACCTATATTGTTCAGGATTCATTCAGTGGCATATAGGATATACTCAAAACCTTATACAAACTTTTTGTAAAAGCAGACACTGGGTTTGTACATCTGTGACATCTAACCGTATCCCCTCAATAGCAGCAATGCATCAATTTCTACAAAATTGTACTAGAGGACAAGCTTTAGCCAGCTTCTGATCTGCTTAAGCATAAATATTTTGCATAGCAAATTAGTAGTTGTAGTTCAGTGAACACATTGTCACAAAAAGGTAGTTGTCTAATATAGTGTTTTTTCCATATAGCTCAGATACTTGTTACTACTGAACCAAACATGACTTAATATTACTGTAAATTGTTGATATGTAGGAAAAATAGGATTTTAATAGGGTCTTTGTAGTTGATGTTCCACATTTTTGGCAGCTATATTTTGGCCAAGTGGCATTCTGACAATTGAGAAGTCTTAGTATCATTGCACATTTAATATGGATATTCTGTAAGTCTGTTTCATGCCAGCTGCCACAGGCTGCTTGTGATTTATTGTAAAGATATCTGTTACATTTTTATACAGTATCGTGCATAGACATAGGTACACAAATAAACATATGGTCCCCTAAGCATATACAATCCTTGCTTTCCAAATGGAAACATCATTTTCTTCTTTCCATATTTCCTGTTACTGCTCAAATACTAACCTGGTAACTGCAATAGCTGATTAAGGAGAATCCGAAAGGCTTGAGAATGACTGCAACAGTTCTGATCTGATTTTAAAATTACTGTTGAAGAATGTCATTCCTCATTATTGCTTCTATGTGACTGGGAGGCTCTGTTGCTGTTTTGATGCAGCTTTGAATTGTTTGTGCAACGTTACTGTGCTTAAAGGTACTGCTGAAGTGGCATAAAGGACCTTGAAGCAGCATCTAATCAGCAACATCGTAACACCCCCTTTTTATTTTGTACTTATCACAATAATTACAAAGCACAGTCACTTCAGAATTGCTGCTGATGTTCTTAAGGCATTCACCCCTCAGTCATTCTCCTTGCTCCTCGGAGCAGAGTTGAAGAGCAGTGTTACAGGGAAGCTCCTTGAAGCAGCAAAGTTGAAGCATAGCTTACAGTCAGACTGAAATGTTGCACTACAGTGTAATGGTACACATGCCAGCAGCCTTTGCTTTAGTAATGGGCAGTAGAATTCTGGCTACTCTTTTATCTGGGCAATATATCGAATAGTTGGAAACTATTTCTGAACTCATGCAGGAGATGGGTGAAAATATATAATGTTCCTGAAGCCTAAACATTAAGGGCTCCATTACTCCTTTAATATATGTGACTCTGATTTTCAAACGCAGGATGTGCTTCAAAAAGGAAAATAAGAATACAAATTTTGTCTTTGTGCAAACAAAGACTTTTTCTAAAAAAAAAATCCTGGAATTAAAAAAGAGAAAAAGAAAGTGGTGGAATAACTGGGGGAAGGGTCAGTTTTAACATCATTCATGTGCATGGATCTGTCCTGCCTCTGTGTGTGTGTGTGCACGCGCGCACACACAGACCTTGCAAATATCATCTGACCCTTTGTCACCTTCAGATTAGCCTATTGCAGTATGCTCTATATGCGGCTACATCCCGCATCTATGAGAAACTGAAGCGGGTGCAGAATTTGGCAGCTTGTTTGTTACAGGGTACATCTTGCTGGAAGCATATTGTACCCTTTCTTTTGGATCAGCACTGGCTACCTATCAAGTACCAGGTAAAACTGAAGCTATTAGTCTTGGCCTAAAATCCTTAAATCACAGAGGACCTACTTACCTGATAGGCTGTGTCCTGCCATAGTGTCACTGCTGAGATTAGCAGGGCATCTGAGCTTTAACCCTTTCCATATAAGAGAGAAAGGTAGCTGGTGTGATGTTCTCCATGACAGTCCCAGAGCTTTGAAACTCACTCCCTACCTTAGTGCAAAATAGTCCTGCTCTACCAACCTTCAAGACATGCTAAAATAAACCTTTGCTGTTCTGAATTGGAGGAGATAGATTGAGAGGACTGTGGTGGTAGATCATAAAAATCAGTTATATGGTTTTAGCTCTGGGGATAAGGTTTATATTAAGTTTATAATATAAGTTTATATTAAGGTTTATATTAAGTGTTGGGTTAAGGAAGTTTCCTAGTATGGACGAGTTTGTATTTCTAAAATGTATTAAGGAGCACTTACAACAATTCACAGGTTTCCTTTTTCATGGGCTTATGAAATGTTGAATGTACCTTTGTTCAAAGCAGTAGTTCTGTCACAGAATAATCCTTTATGCTTAAAATTATCATTTTTAATTTAATCAGAATATTCCCCTCCCTCCAGCACCAGTACTTTGGCGATGCCAAAATATGAAAAACTGCTGTTTGGAAACAATAATATTCCTAAACCACGCATTCTTCCTAAAATGTGTGTGCCTAAATTTATTTATATATAAAGATAGTCATGTTGAAATTATTTTTGCCTTTTTACACATTTGCATGTACCCAGATGCTTCACAAAACAACAGACAGGAAAACAGAAACCTTAAACTGACAGTGATAAAAATAGCTAATATAAATGCATAAGGAAAACAGTTAAATTTTAGGATTGTCATCATGTGTATTCAGATTATGTAACAAACATTAATGAAGTAATGTTTCTAAGAATTGCTGTTTTTCAGATCTCCTAAAAACTGTAATACAAAATGCAGGTAGATGTCAAATGACCTGACTTCACATATGTTGCACTACTGTTACATTTCTATCCAGAGTTCAGGGAATTTAATTCCCACTGGAAAACAATGCCAGTGGCAGACACTGTTAGTCAAATTCATCTCTGGTGTAAGTCTTTTGATGTTAATGGAGTTAAATCAGAAACAGAGTTGGCCTATGCCTTGAAGGTGTTTCTTAATTAAATATATTTTGGGGGTAGCCATGTTTGCACAGTAAAAAGGCGGGGAAAAGTGCTTACATATTAATCCTTCTGGAACCATCATATACGTGCCTTGCAGTCATTAGTTAATTCTTCCTAAGCCCATATTTTTTCATATTTGGATATCTCTGAAGTACTAATTTTGATCAAGTTAGTATTCAGATTACATCAAAATTTGATAATTGTAGTGATTGTAAGTATCATTGAATATTCCA
The DNA here is from genome assembly GCA_007922305.1 of Dermatemys mawii. Classification (NCBI taxonomy): domain Eukaryota; kingdom Metazoa; phylum Chordata; order Testudines; family Dermatemydidae; genus Dermatemys; species Dermatemys mawii. Next base: position 30,116,584 of record ML677326.1, read on the forward strand.
TGATAACATTATTGCTTTGAACAACAAAGGTATACTCATAACTGTGTGCTGTCGCCAGAATTGATTGGCATTCAACTTCACCTAGATACACTCTCTGTTTGCAGCAGCTTTTTATTCAGGTGTCCTTGTGGGATTAGTTGAAATCTTTCAGTTTTGTCTTTGCTTCATGAAGAAAACAACTCTCCAGCTATGTTTACTGCATATAACCAAATTATGCTTTTGATAACATGAATTTTCAAATGAGATCCTGTAGTAACTGTTTTGTAAAACTACAATAGGTATAGAATTAAAAGCATTTTAAGTGCTAAAATATATTGTGCACTTATTCAATTTTTATCATGTGTGAATGTGCTAACAAACTGACAGTGAATTTTTTTCAGTAAGAAGATATAAAAGTATGATGTGTCAATTTCACACTTACGGAAGAAACAGATGCTAACATAACCACTAGAAGTCTACTTTTGTGTTGCAAATTAATCTGGCTAGGAGAAGTTTGATGGAATTCATTCTTTGAGATCACAATATGATATTGTTATAACAGCAATGCTTTTTCTGAGGAGAGGATTTTAAAAATGTTTAATGAATTGCAGAAATTTGGGGCTGGAGGGAACCTTGAGAGGTCATCTAGTCCAGTCCCCTGCACTTAGGCAGGGCCAAATGTACCTAAATCATCCCTGACAGTTTGGACATCTGTAAGAGCAGGTTAGACAATGATGGCGATTCCACAACTTCCTGTGAAAACTTATTCCAGTGCTTAACTATACTCGTAGTTTGAAAGGTTTTTTTCCTAATATCTAACCTAAATCTTCCTTGCTGCAGACTAAGCTGATTACTACTTGACCTATCTTCAGTGGGAACAGAGAATAATTTATAACATCATCCTTTTGTATGAAGTCTGTTACTGGTTCCCTCTTCAGTCATCTTTTCTCAGAACTAGGCATAAGGGTTTTTTGTTTTCTTTTACTTTTTTAACCTTTCCTAATAGGTAATGTTTTCTAGATCTTTAAGATCTATTCTCTATACATCCTCCAATTTATCCATATCTTTTTTCGAAATGTGGTGCCCCAAATTTGAAACACTACTGCAGCTGAGCCCTCACCGGCGCCGAGAAAATGAAACAATTATTTCCCGTGTCTACATACAACATTCCTGCTAATATGCTCCAGAATATTAACCCTTTTTGCAATTGTATTACGTTGACTGTCATTCAAATTGTGAGCAATTATAATCCCCAGATCCTTTTCAGAAGTACTACTGCCTAGAAACTTATTTCCCATTTTATAGTTGAGTACTTGATGTTTCCTGCCTACCTATAATTTTTTGCACCTCTCTTTACTGAATTTCATTTTGCTGATTTCAGACCAGTTTTCCAGTTTCTCAAGGTTATTCTAATCCTGTCCCTCAAGGTGCTTGCAACCCCTCCCAGCTTGGTATTGTCTGCACATTTTATAAGCATACTCTACTTCATTATCCAAGACATTAGTGAAAGTATTGAATAGTACTGGACATAAGACAGACCCCTGCAGTACTCCACTGAATACCTCTCCCTCCTGCCCCCCACCCAGTTTGATAGCAAACCACTGATAACTGCTTTTTGAGTACCGTCTATCAAGCGGTTGTGCAGCCTACCTGATAGTTATTCCATCTCGACCACATTTCTTTAGCTTCGTTAAGAAAATGGTATGTGAGGCTGCCAAAAGCTTTACTAAAATCCAAATATATCACATCTACAGTGTCTCCACATCCACTACACCAGCAACCCTAGAAATGAAGGAACTTGGGTTATATGTGAAAGCCTTGTATCGTATGGGCAAGAAACCTCTTTTCCGCTTAATCAAATTAGCTCAAAGTAGCTCAGTTGAGTTATATTCAAATCAAGTTTATATCAATACCAATGTAGTTACAGTTTAATGCTGTAAGATCAATCAAGCATGTTGAGGGACCATATTTCTCCCATGACCCAACCATGAGCCGCCCCGCACCGCTTCCTGAACCCAAACTCCCTCCCTCTAAGTTAACTGGCATTTTTCCTTTGCTGACACCCCTCATTCCCTCAACGTGTCGGATAAAACCACATTTTAGTATGTAAAGCTAGCATAGGTGGAGGAAAAGGACTCTCTACACCAATTTATTCCCTTAAATGGGCATGCCACAGTTTAGCCCTGTGATGCAAGTGAAATATACAAGAGAAAATATTATTTAATCATATCCTATTTGAAAACAATAACACTATAATCCCTTTTAAACAGAGAATTGGTTGAAAATGTACTGGATTTTCTGTCATTTGCTTTTTGTATTTTTTAACATCTACCTTGAAACATAATTATACATAACTATTATTATTTAACTCAGCCTACCCAAACATCCATACCGATAAAGGTACCAATGTATTTGATATGTGGTAAGGGAACCACTATTCCTGCCATTTCTTTTAAACCACATGTACAGTACAAAACAGTGGGAGTTTAATGGAAAATTGCAAGGCTCTTATTAAAATATGGAATTCCAGAAGCAGAAGGTAAATATTCCATACAAATGGAGTCACAAAAGTAAGATCAACAGCATCAGGTATCTAACAAGATTTAGTTAATCTGAAAAATATACTCTGTATAATTTATTCTGTACTACTTTGCAGTAAAAGACATTTTATCATTTGAGTTTTGTATGCAAGTTTTACTGCAGAGAAGTGCAATACTGTTTATTCTAGCATAGCATGAAACAGTGGGAAGTTGAACAGATGTACAGAAAATTGAGCAAATTCCTGTGTCACCTGAATTACTGTCCCTGTGGTTGGATCTGAAGCTTGAACAGCCTCTTGTAGATTTAATTTACTTTGAAAGCTGCTTCTTCCAAGAATAGCTAATTAGAGAGGATGGCAGAAGTTTGGTTCTTTGTCACAGGTGCTGCTGCTTTCCATAAGTCGTTTTAATGGGATGCATCCATTCTTTTATCACTGCATGTGACTAAGATCAGATGTAACAACATTAGAGCACCTTCTTTTTTTAAACATGTATTATAAAAAAATAACAAGTCAATTTTTTTCTATAGCGCAACCTTTCAGCCAGAAGGATCCCAAAGTACTTCTGATACTGGACAAACTCACTTCCAGCTGTGGACTAGATCCTGCCTTCTGATGCATTCATGTGCTATGGGGGCAGGAGACCGCAAGCTAGCCTGTGTGTCACAATCAGTGGGATATGAAGTGGAAAATATAGTACAAGAAAAACTGCCAAGATAGTAAAGGAGTGAAATGTAAATTACTCACTGGAAGTTTTTCAGAATACAGGCATGTCGCGTCTTAGGCATATTTAACATACGTGATTTCAGCTTTATGCGGTCCACAAAAAAAAAAAGAGAGGGGAATTTTTTAAAAAACTTCCTGTAGGGGGTGCGATTTCACCTCCCATTGAAGTGAATGGGTTCTGGCTATACACGGTTTCCGCTTTACGTGGTAACCGCGGAACGGAACCCTTGCACAAGACATGACATGCCTGTACCAGGTTTTAACAAATGTGGCCTTCTGGAAAGTGTTACATTTTTAATGCCCACAATTGGTCAGCACAATGTTTGTATGCCACATGAGAAATATGAAACCTACAGCAGCATTGTGAGTGCTAGAATCATTTTGGGGCGCTTGTTCAGTCATCGCTCAGTGAGAAGAGTGCCACTTACTGCATCACTAGCACCACTTCTTGAAACATATAGTCTTTCTTTGGAAGTCTTCCACATGGGGGCTAATAAATACCTGGTTCTTAATTTATAAGATCAGACAGGATTACAGCTCAAGGTTGTATAACTGCAGGCATCCAGTAGAAAAACACGGGGGAGGGAAGGGGACTGCAAAAGTTTCCTGAGTTATGTAACTTCTTCCTATTCAAAGTGGCTAGCACATTTGAAAAATATCTGAACATTTCACTTTATTCCAATTACTTTTGGCTCAGCGTCAGTAATTCATTACTAATCAAGTTAGCTTCTAAACTAGTAATGTTGCTAAAAGAGACAACAAATGGTATTGTAATACTACTACTAGCTCCCATGCCTCAAACGCAGGGGCTGAATAGCCCTTATCCCTGACACTGTTCAGACTGATGAATATTAAATATCTATTAATCTTAGAGCAATGGAAAAAAAATCAAAGAAGTTAAAATTCAATGTCATGCAGCTAAAGACTAATAAGTTAAAGGTATTTGGGTGTTGCCCTTTTCTTCATATGAACTATAATGGGTAGCCAGGATGAAAATAGTATGCCTTTTAAATGAAATTCTTATTGTAGGTGGGTTTGGGGTAGCATGCAAATAGGAAGTATGGGAAACACCTTTCCCCCCTCCCCCCGAGCACCTAATTGGTGGCACACAGGACTGAATATGATCAGAACTGCTCAACTTCTTAATGCAAATCTGACAGATTATTTAAATAGATGAACTATGAATTATTCTATTTTATCGCAGAATGACATGCAGCTATTTCCCCCCAGAAAATTAAAGCTTCTTGCAGTAGGTTTCCTGCTGGTGTTGATCTCACCTTTGTGACTAAGTGTATATTAAATTTTTAGCTACTGCCTCTGTAATTTCACACTTTAATGACTTCCTTGGTACTGTACTTTTTAATAACCACCACTGCTGGGTATACGCAATTTAACAGGAGTATCTAGTTCTATGGCTCCAGATACTAAGGGTCAAGCTACAGTTTGCTAGTGTGTGTGTGTATATATATATATATATATTAATGTTTGGGAATATTTGGTTTAAAAATATTGTTTGTTTATAACTGTGGGCCAGATTCACACTTAACTTCCATGTTAGGCACTTAAGGCCCACAATTAAGCATCACTGGCATTCACAAAACCCATTTAGTGTAGACAAGTTTTCAGTCTAAATCCTTACTCTTTTTTTTTTTTCTCATTCAAAGTTCTTAAAACAAACCAAAAGGTACTTGATGCATTTCTGACACAGTATGTGAGAATACATGGGATCGTCATAGTGAGTGTCATTTTTCTTCTTAAAAACAGTGAATGTTCAAAATACAATAGGACCATATCTTTGTCCCCCTAGTTCAATATAAACTAGTAGAAACCAATCCTACAGTTTATAATATGCAGACTAACTTCAATAGGCCTCCACAGGGCTTTCATTTTTCTCTTGTACTGAACAGCATTCAGAGTTTGTGCATGGATTTCCCACCCACTCACTTGGGGGTGCCCCTTGCAGTCCTGAGGTGTGTAGAAGTGGGGGTTGTATGTTGCAATGGAGAACTTTCTGGTGGCTTTTTTTCCCATTTCCTTAGAGTAAAACCTAATTAAAATCTGCAGCTTAATTCAAGAATCAGGCCCTAGCTTCTTATACAGGCTTCTCTGGCCCAGGCGCCTATTCAGCAACAAAATTCTGATTTCAATATTGCATCAGGCCTTAGAAATCAGTTTTGGGGGGTTTTCACAGTGTAGAAATGAGATTAATTTTTTGGCTGCCTTCGTTGTAAGAATGCTAAATATCTGTGCAAAAGGACATAGCCTAAATTTTGAAAAGTAACTAATGTGTTTGGGTGCCCAATTAAAGGAACCCAACAGTCAGGAAGCGCTGAGAATCTGCCCTTGAAAAAACAGATTGCTTTTAAGATTTTAATTTGAGCACTCCCAAAATGAAAAATTAATGGCGACTTCTGAAAATATAAGTCTCTGCAGCACCATTCACCCTCTTCCCCCACCCCCAAATCCTTGATGTCCTCTCTTGCTCATGAAGGAGCATGATATGACAGCACTGGGGACTCTCTGCCCCCTGCCCTTTTTAAAGGTGTAGTCTAAGACTGCATTAATAGCAGGTGTGAGGCGTCCCATCTGTGCTGGTCAGCACCCTCTTGAGAGGGCTCCCAGGTAACCATGGCCAGGGGAGTCCTGTCAGTTCAGGGCTATTAGAAACTCCTGAGTTAGGGAATATGGAAAGTGCACAGGGCCCTGGAGCCATGCTGTGCAACCGAGCCTCCATAGGGATTTGTAGGCAGTAGTAAATCTTTCAAATTACTCTGTGTCCAGGAGGAAAACTCCTTACTCATTTGCAGGATGAATCCTTGCACATCCATTCTGTGAAAACCCTATGCTTGCAAAATGTGGACCTGAAATTCTTCACCAGTGGAACTCTGCCGCTGGTAGTAATATTGGATATTGTAGACAGAGCTGTCTCTTGTGCTAAATTCTGTACATACAAAACATTAGAGTCTCATTCTTGGCTGTACTTTAAATAATACTAAATTCTACAGTGGTAAGAATAGTGATACTTATACCTTCCTCATGAGCAGGATTTTTAAAAAAAGGATTGGAGTTAGGGTTTCAGTGTTATTTTTCTTCACTCAGAGTTCTCCGACTTGGAGCAATTTAAAGAGCACACTCCTTGTTTAGCATGTCGAAATCCAGTCACTGCTAATTACTGTGGTTGCAATTTCCAACCTGACAAGTGAAAATCAAACCACAGTCTCTTGAGTGCTATAGGCTATTCAACAAGCCCTTATTGTGGAGAATCCAAACTCAAGGAGAGAATATTATGTCAGTTAAAGCAACTATTAACTTGGAAATAAGTAAGTTTTAAACATGGGTAATAGCTCCAAAATATGTTACCACTTTAGCTCATGTTCACTTGGTGAACTATAAGTAGCCCCCCCCCCGTCCCCCCCTGCCAAAAAAGAGCAAATCATGTGGTAGTGGTTTTGTCTTTTCTAGGTGATCAGTATACTCTGTCGTGTTTAAGAAATGTACATGTCAAGCTTCAGTGTTACAGTATTTTTAAAGTTATGATGTGGCCTTATACGACTTGTCACTTTTTTAACTGAAATATGTTTGAGTGTGAATGAACAAATATCTAGTAACCAAAAAGAAATAAAGGCAGAGCAACTGCCCTTCCATTCATGGAATAGGGGGTGTGTGTGTGTGTGTGAGAGAGAGTGTATTGTGGCTCAACAAGGGACAAAAAGCAACAATGGGAATGAGAAAATTAATCAAAGCGTCCAGGCTGTGTTCCCTCTGCAGTCAGACTCTAGTTTTCCTGATCAACAGAGCAACACATACATATGGGGCACTGATGATCCAATCAGCTGTGTAGGCCTCTGCATTCTGAATTCTTAAGGAGCCTTGCAGCTTTTCCTTTTTAAAGGAAGTGCAAGTTATTTTCCTCTTTTTCTTTTGTCTCTAGATGATGATGTGAGACAGGAGATGGAGACTGCTGATAATGTATGTTCTTGTTAATCAGAAAGTGATTAATTAAAATAACACCCATCTACTTTTGACATTACATAGCTAACTACACCCAAAGTAAGATAAAATGACCTTTTCTCGTCTTGGCATGAGGACACTACTATTAATGTTAATAGAAGATATGCATATGTCAGGGGGTGAATAGATCCCCCCTCTCCTAAAGCTTGCCTGATAAATAGCAACAGCAGGCAATATACCCACATTTCGATGTGGGTGCTTGGGAGGTGGGGAGGGGACAAGTGCCACTTTGTGTTTGGGAGACAGCTCTCATTCCTTTTGGCGGGGAGGGGGGGGGTTGGAGACTTCTCACTTTGTGTGGTGGCTCTGCCTATGATAAACAGCAGAGAGAGAGAGAAATACTGGATATTTGCATGCATATTAAAATGCAGGTTCTGGTCTCATTTACTCTAGTGTAACTCAAGACTAACTCCATTGATTTTAGTGGCATGACTCTGAAGTTACAATGGTGTAACTGAGAATAGAACTTTATATCCTGATCGCTTTACTAGTTGCAAATTAACGAACTATTCTGGGAAGTGGACTAGCAGTAACATACTGAGATTAAAGACCTTTTTTCAAATATGAAAATTTGCTGCTATAATTGTACAGTTACTATCACTGCATTGTATATGAAATGGCAACTAAAGACATTGCTCAGGACATGTTATAGAAACTGTTTTCATCACTAATTCCTGCGGGGGGTGAGACTTTTATACATCAGGACAGAGCATAGATTAGTGCATTGAAAAGAGCAATGATCCACCTCTGAAACTCTGGTATATGCGCCCCTCACTCATCCTTCAAAACTAGCCGGCTACTACCATTTTCTGTCCTTTACTCTTGACAATAAAATCTGTTTCCTTTTCCAATCTTTCTCCTTTTGGTAAACTGTACTAACCCTGAGCAATCCTTGCCCATATTCCTAATAACATGGTTGCCCTTTATTTTCTGTCTCTTTATCCTCTTTTATCTTAGGTGCATATATCTGGCGTTGTTGTTAGTTAACTGCACATTATATCATACTCTTAGTATGTGACTATGCTGAAAATAGTGATTGTACAATTGCATGGGGGTTTAATGACCTATTACTGAGCTGAGATTCTTTATTTTTGGGTCAAAGTAAGTGAGCTAGTCATCTTGGCCAAGTGTAACATAAGAGTTTGCATATTAATTATGGTGTTGAGGACCTATTGCAAATGATGCTCTCTTGATTAGGCTATTGGCATATTTTGCCAGATTTTCAAAGGTATTTAGGAACTGAAGGATGCAGATAAGCATTTAAGTGCTTTCAAAAACTTCCCTAGGTGCTTAAATCTCGTAGATTTCAATGGGAATTAGGTGTCTGGTCAATTTTGAAGGAAAAAAATTCCTAAAACTCCCATTCAAATCAATGGTAGTTAAGCAGCTAAGTACTTTTGAAAATCTCACTGGGTGCTTATTTGCATCCTTAGACACTTCAATATGTTTAGAGATCTGGCCCACTGTCTGTACTGTCATGTTGGTAGGATGAAGGCAAAAGCTTTTTAGAATCTTTGGATATGCTTATCAGTGTCGAGAGGGTTAATACTCTAACTTGAAGATAATCAAATCTCTGGGTTTCCAGCCTTTTGTAATAGTGCAGTATGAAAACTTAAATTGAAGAAGGAAAATTGCATACACATTGATGAAGTTCTTGGGCTGCTAGATCTCTTCTTATTTCATAAAATATCTTTATGAGGAAGTGAGCTTCCTCTACAGATGTTTCTCCTTTTCTGGACATAACATGGGTAAACTTGAATTATGAAGTCACTTTGTGTATTTTTTGCAATCTGTGGTCACTAATAAAATTATTTCTTAGTATAAAAAAGACATGCATATTATAGTACTAATCTGTAGGAGGCAGTGTGGTCTTGTGGATCAAGCAGTGGACTGGGAGTCAGGAGACTTCAGTTCTCTTCCTGGCTGTGCTTTGTGATTTTAGATAAGCCCCTTTACTTTTTCACGCCTGCAGTTCTCCTATTTACTTTTGAATATCTGACTCTCATTGTTTGTGCTAGGCACTGTATAATGTGACCTCAGTCTTGTTCAGGGTGCGTAGGTGCTACCATAGTATAAATCAGTAATCAGAAATATATGTTGAGTTCTCTATGCCTGATATCATTATTTGCCCATGTGCCAAGGCCTCTGTGCAACTGATTTGAATATTTCCTACCCCCAAGCCTTTATAAATTGTTTCCATAATCATCACTACCCACCATTTCAGCACGTACTTCATAAAATAACTTTGATTACAAAGACCAAAGAAAGGCTTTCTGTGTTTTATGAGAGAGATTAAAATCTCTTTGAATGTTTGCCGACTGTTACAGTATAAAGGTAGCAAATGTTCTAATACCTGGAAAACAGAATCCAAACTTAATTTTGCCCCTTGAATACATAAGTTGTATTGGAAAAAATGCATGACAAACAATGAAGTGAAATACTAAACAATTGTCTTCATTTTATTAGATATTTCTGTAAAAATTTAAAATTAGTTTCTCTTTTCAAATAAGCTTCTGAAAGTAAGATTATTAATACTAGCTGTAAAACATAGTATCCCCACCAGCATTGTTTGCTTTAAATAAAATAACTGTTAATAAAATTCAGTTTTACACTAGAGATAATAGAAACAATAGCAAATATTTGAAAAATCCTGGATCTGTATATAGTGGAGGGGAATTTCATGCTACGATAATATAACATGGTTCTTTTCTGATGTCTGGTGCTTCCTGTGGAGACGTGTCAACACAGCTTTAATGTTGTTTTAGCATTTATTGGAAATGATGACACGTTCATAAAGGAATTAATCTTCATTTGGACGTTTTGTTGCAATTTCCTTTATATGGATCTAACAACTTTCATTGCTGCTTTTTATCTACAATCTCAACAGGTCTACACAAGTAGAGTGACTATCCTCTTATACGTACATACAGATACACTGAGTGACTCCATCTAAGAATAGTTGCACAATTCCAAAACTCACTGGAACATGCACACAGTAGTATTCACTTGGCGTGCCTGCCTCTTTATCTAATTCTTGCTCCTCCAGCAGTTGAGATGATTCATTATTATCACACCCTAGTGTGAGATTGACAGCTTCAAGACCCATGTGCAAAATGCAGGAATGTTAGCTTATATTTGCAGCACTATAGGTTTGCTTAGCTTTTTTTCCTGCCTAGTTTTCCTTCCTGCTTAGTTTTTGGAGGGCCCTTTTTTCCAGCATCTATTGCTCTCCGTATCTCTGAGGCCCTCCAACATCATCCAAAAAGTGACGAGTTATCCCTGAAAATGATGACATGTTCATAAAGGAATTAATCTTCATCTGGAACTTTTGTTGCAAATTCCTTTATATGGATCTGTTAACAACGTTCATTGCTGCTTTTTATCTACAATCTCAACAGGTCTACACAAGTAGAGTTGCAGGGGTAACTCGTCCCTTTTTGGATGATGTATCTTTTTGACTCAAATAAGGTAGTGAGGAAAATGTGCTTCTTGTTATATACTTCAGAGTAAAATGCAAAATTTCTGTGTTTTCTTCAGGTCTGCTCAGTGTGGGGGTATGTGTGCGTGCATGGATGCTCCCCTCTGTGCACTGCTCCCTGAGATTTCTCAAAATGATACAGGGGTTATGTTCCAATTGTGATAACATAGAAGAAACATTCCTCCTACAAATATATTTACTCTCTTTTTTTAGCATCCACAAACACACATAATTTCTAGGAAACTGGGACCCTAAATCAGGAAAGATTACCACACTGTAGTTCATCTTAGTTAAGATGAAGAATTCCTAATGAATGTAACTAATAGCACTCACTATTTTACAATAAGGGATTTATGACTTGATGCCAGTAAGAATCTTTCCATGCCCGTACACTACAAGACTAATTTGCTGTTATTATCAGGGAATTACTTTGTCAGACTTCATGTTCACTTATGCAAGGACAGACCTGTTAATTCCAACTCATTTACTTTATCTGGAATGAAAGGTGAAGTCAGCGAAAGTGGTCAGAAGCCTCAAGCTTTTCATAGTAACAGCTGATGTTGGTTGTACATGCTGTATGCTCAGGAGTGTGTAAAGCACCACATCTACACTTCAAAAAATGTCAGAGTGCTTAGTACATCAAGCAAAGGCATTACTGCAGTTTGGCAAAGGAAATGTACGTAGCCAAGTGCCCATCGAGCTTCTCAGCCAAAGGACGTAGCAAAAACATTAAATCAGAAGGTTGTCTTAACAAAGTATCTTCTACATACATCAGTGTAATAGGACAGAATATTTCCTGAGAATTTGGAAGATGGTGGTAGAGAGAAAAGACAACTGAGTGCATGATGTAAGAATCAGAACAAAGCCATGGGTTTCTAGAAGAAAGAAAACATGAATAAATTAAAAGGGGACAGTTCAAATATCTGCTAAGTTTAGAATTCTGGATGTCAGATGAACTCCAGCTGAAGCAATGATGGGTTATTAGTAGATCAATATTTAAACTCCAATATCACCTATCTAGCCTATTTCTTTTTGAGATGATATTGTCTAACATCCATGTCCAGTGTAATCTAACTATTCAGTTTCCTATATTTATACCTGATCTTATTCAAACATCTTATTTTTAAAACATGCAGTCTTCTGAACCAAGTAGAACAGTAAAATGACAATTATATCCTGCTATAGCCTCTATAACCATGTACATTAAATCAGCACAACTATTTATATGATGTAGAATATTTTTATGATCTTCAACTTTAATTATCACTCCATCATAGGAACGTATTTTTCTTCAAGCACTTGAGACAAATAGAATTCAGATTCATCTTTTTTTAAGTTAGATTCCAGCATTTACTAGAAGCTCAGTAAACAGCAATATCCTCTACGTTCACTGGAGATTTAACACTAGACTACAGTTTACAAATAGGGATCCATGTTTTACGATTAATTCTTACCCCCAGTTTACTAATCAAGTAGGCACCTGGGTTTTACCAAGCAAATCAAAGAAGGGAACCTTACCAGAAATTCTGAAGTTTGTACTTAATTTTTAAAAAATCACATTAAAATATAAAAGGAAATTTACACCACTCCCACCCCCCGCAATACCACCACACATCTTAATATGTAGTCATTTATTTTTATTCTTCTGGCATATTGCTTTCTGCTATCCAGAAATGCAAACTGAAGATCATGTATGTATAAGCAGGATCTTTGGTTTCTGAGTGAGCTTTTCATATGCAGGTGTTGATCTGAGGATGGAGTCCAGATAAGAGTAGACTGCTCCTTGCTTTCCACTGTGCTGGTCAGGGAGGTGCATAAGCACTGACAACAGTGACATGCTGTAAATGATTCAGGGGCAATTGGCATTTCATGAGCCATTCTTTCGGGCCAATGAAAAGAATCCCTTTTCAGGGATTGTCAGGAAGTTCTTTCAGGAAAGATATTCTAATTTCAGATCCAACTCCATGTATCCTGTCTTCATCCTCTACTTTTCCTTTCCAAAATAAAGTGTGGTTGTCTTCTACCTCATTGATGGAACCTTCTCCTGTGAGACTAGTCTCACTCAGTGTTGCAATATCAATAATATTGTAGCAGGTGAGTTCTCCAGAAACAAGAGCTGTTCTTTTCTCAAGCCTTTGTGTGTAACAGCGCAGATGTTTCATGTTCCTAAAAGGATCTCTTCTTCCTTATTGTTCTTTTTTCTCCAATCGCTGTAGGATGATTTGCTAGCCATGGTAGTTTGGCCAGATGTTTAGGGCACCTTTTCTAGCCTTTTTTTTTTTTTTGAGGTCTGTTGAATTGCCTAATATGCTACCTAACTGCCCCAGTGACTGAACTGAAGAGCCACTAGACCCAAGTCATCTATGTGCAGGATTGTGGCTACGACGGTCAGTGGTCATCCCCACCTGTCACTTTACCGTGCCCCTAGAACTGCACAACTCGGATTACTGATGATGAGATGTTAATGGGATGAGATCATGAGAAAACCTGCATGGGAAACTATTGAGTGAGAAAATTGCACAGCCACAGTGTCTCTCTCTCTCTCTCTCTCTCTCTCATCAATAGAATCCTGATTCCAGCAGCATGAAGGATCGTTGTATCTGGGAACTTACTTAGCTATAGTGGGCAACCAGGATATCTTCAGTGCTTTGTTATGCTTTCTGCAGCACATCGCTGAACTGCCTACATGGCTATTGGATCACAAATTGATTTCTTCCACCCAGTCTGCCAGAACAATCTTTGCATGCTAGGGAAAGGCAATTTCCCTAGCATATCTTACTGAGGGTAAAAGATCCATCTGCTACCCTCACCTGGTTAGCCCGCTCGTCAAAGTGGTTTACTACTTGGAGCTACAGGTGAGAGCTGAATGATGATGGGGACCAAAGGGAACTACTCCCTAAGGAACATGATATGTTCCTTCAGCAGAGCTACTACTTCTCCCTAAATCCCTCCATATACATGTAGATTCCAGTATAACATGAGAAATATGAGTCCTCATACTGAAAACAGGGTTGAACTATGAATATTTGAAGGCTATAAACACTAAGCATGGACAGGAATTGTGTATATAGAACAGTACAGATATGCTATGTGAGTATATCTTCTAAAACTGGAATGAAAATAAGATGGGGAAAATTTAGTCCAGTGAATCACATATAACTTCTTACTGAGACAGAGGTGGAGGAAGAAGGGCGTAGACAGCACAGGAGTGAAAGTTACTGGGACACAAAAGAGGGTTTTGAAAAGGTATTTGAAGAAGGAAAGTGAAGATTCTTGGTACAGAGGAAGAGGGATGAAGGGAGAAGCATAAAAAAGTACACAGGCAGTGAGAGGAAGGAGGAGTCGAAAGCAGCAGCTGGTAAAAAGAAGAGTGCGGGAAGTTTGAAGGGTGAAAGAAGGTGAGATGAATCATAAGCTAGGAAATTGTTGGACAGGGTTTCAAAGGTAATGTAAAATGATTTATTTTTAGATGGAAAGAGATGAACTAGTGAAAGGATTTGTGAAGAGGTGAGTGAATGATGGGTAATAGGCTAGCACTGGATGTTCTAGTGTTAACTTGAACTTGTGTAAAAATGTTTCCATGAACCCAGTCAGTTACTTTATAGCTTGAATTTCTTGATGTTATCAAAAAGCATGCACTCTGTGGGCTGCAGGTTGCCCACCACTGCTTTACTGGCTTTAACATCTATATAATAAGCACTTTGTTGTTGTTAGTCAGTCATCTTTACTCAATAGCCTGTTACATTAATTACCTTTTACCTTTAGGTGGCAGAATGGTGACATATACTTAGTGTTAATTCTAACACTTTTGTGTATCACATTGATATTGGAAAGAACAGTTCTGTAATATGTAGGTCTTTGTAATATGTAGATAATGGGTGGGTTTTTTATTTTTATTTTTTTCCTTTTACAAGGTGTCTTTCACTTTTAATAGAAATACAAGTGAGTACCAAACGTAATACTACACTTGTTAAAAATTGTATGGCAAATATCCCACCATAACAATTGGTTTAACAGACACAAGACTAGTCAGTTTAATTTCTAATTTATAGCTACGGTGATATCAAGGATCAGATTATATAGGAAATTGAGTGCATACTCGCTGGCTAAATCTATGTTCCGTGAATACTATTATTTATCTGTGAGCCAATCAGATAGTATAGGCAAATCTTTGCTTCCTGATTGGATTATCAGAGAGTAATATACTTTCGCAATAAACAACAACAATAAACAAAAACAACAGCAGTACATTCTTGATGTATGATTTGGGTGTTAAGTCCCTGTTTAAAAAGTGTTCATATCTTATGTCTAGAGACTCTTCATGTTTATCTCAGTGGAAGTTGTCTATTCATTGCTGCCTTATAGTAACATTTAAACCAGACCATCTCTGAACAGTTTTGTTTTTCGTCTCAGGATAGTATAGAATATCTGTCTTCCTTAGCAAATAGTATTCCCATGACATTTGGATTTACTTGAATTTAGTTCATTTAGATTTAGGGGTCATAGTCTATTATATGTTCTATAATTTACTAGAATAAGCACGTGTGTTAGATTTGAGTAATACTTCTATTGTGTTGTTGATTAAGTCTATTATGTTATCTTCAATTTCAGATTAGATATTGTGATTTGAATGCAATTGCATCTGTTCTGGATTCATATTCTGTGTGCTAGTCCCTAATGTCTTGTAAATTGTTTTTGCCTTTTTCCTGCTTATTAGATGTCATATATATTGCGTCCGTCTTTTACCTTCAGATGTTTCAATTATATGGGAACAAACTGCATTTGCTATTTGCTTTGCTGTAGCTGGTTTCCATTTGCCATTTCAGCTTTGTGCACAGTCACCTATTTTTAACTTCAAAAGTACTTTTTGCTGATTTGTCAAAATGCAGCTTTTGATTTTATCTGCCTGCTTTTACTTGATCCCTGGCTGCTACCCGTGTAGCACTACCTGCTGTTTTGGACCACAGTTGCTTGTTTTATTAGTACTTAAAATGGTGAGCGACATTCTATTATTGTAGGAGTATATCTGTGTTGTTTGATTCTGAAATACAGAGCATCTTTCCCATTTCCTTCTTCTGTTCTGCCTTTAAGCAGTTTGTACTCCGGCTTTGTTTTACTAAATCATTTGCTTGCAGGTTGTTACAGTATATTTCAATTCCCACTCACATGCAAACCTTAGGGATTCTTTTAAGTTGAAATCCTCCCATCTGATCCATGTTTTGGATCAGAGATAAGAAGTTGAATTGACTGCTTATCTCCATTGCAGCAGGAAAATGTAGCTTCTGAAGATGCTTCCATGGTAGAAATAAAGAACTCTACAGTCCTCATATCATCTGTGTATACTAAAGGAAGGTGCCTAGCCAATAGAGGAGCTTATTAAATGTCCTTCAGCGCATAAAAAATGGATTAAACTATCTTGAAATCTGTTGAAATGAAGGCAGAAAAACTGTCCCAATTGATAGGTTAACTAATAAGTAGCAGTCTCTTCAAATGGTATCTGTGGGATTTTCATTAGTGTTCATTACATGTTCTCCTAGTCCCAGATTTACAGTCTTTTAGTTGTGGCGTTGGCTCTGAATGTACATTTATGCTTTCTAAAATTCACACTCTTGTGTGTGTCTGTAGTAGCACACGTTTTCTTTCATATTATAGGTATGTGTCCACTTTAGGTAGAAATTACTTTTCCCTCATGGAAGCCTGTGGACATTTCTGTCATGCATTAAAACAGTCTTCTAAAATATTTTTCATATAGTCTTTGAAATCTGAGATGGAATGACTGTTTTGAAGTAATTTAGGGACTTAATCTTGTGAGGCTTCGAGACCTCCTGTGGAATGTTGAGTACACAAAGCTTTGGCTGAACTCAGAGTAGTTGCTCATAACTTCACAATATCAGCAGTCAAGTCTTTCCTTCTTCTTGTGCAGTATTTTCCTTTATAATACTACTTTGTCCAGCCTGGTTGTAAATATCCCAAACACTGGTCTTCCACGGATGTCTTAGTCAGCTTTCCTTCATTCTGTGACTGCTTTCAGCTTTGCTATGTTTATCATTGCATCTAGATTCACAAGGCAGGAATTACATGACTAAACCATATTGCAATACAATAAATATTTGTTTCTAATTGTGTATCAGTAATATCTTTCAAATACTGTACCATGGCATGCATGCTGGACTTCTTAATAGCACAGGACTGCACCTACATGAAATTAGAAGCATTTTCTAGCAGCTTATGCTATCTGGCTCAATTTTGGATTCTGACAAGAGCTTATTCACTTACTTACAATATACTGTTTCAGTTCTTGTTTTTATTTTCCTGTTCTGGGTTATAATCTCTTTGCAATACAGCTTGCTGTATAATTTACCAGTTAGAGTTTTCAAAGGTGTTTTTTCCGGATCTGCTGCTCTACACCGGAGAGCGATATTATGCTCATGTAAAAATGATGGTTTTGTCTTATCAATTATTTGTCCCACTAGAATTTTATTATGAACTGTGCCCTCTGCAAGGTGTTCATGCTTGGAAGCTTTAGAGATTAACAGCTAATTTGTTACAAACTGATGAAGTATTTAATCAGGATTTTGTCTGGAGATGCTCAACGTGAATGACTTTTTGGAGAGGGGACAGAGGAGAGTTGAAGAGTGCAATAATACTCAACCAGCTTGATTGTTTTAAAAAAAAGCTTAATTGCTTTGTTAACTTTCCTAACATCAGATGGAAATGAACCTATAAACCAAAGCCAGTGCTCAGAATTCAGGCCGTGCAAATCTATGCAAACAAGATTTTTTAAAAAATAAATACTAAACAAAGCTTCATATAGTGGCTTGTTGCTTATCGGTCAGCAGCAAAATAGCACGTGTTCATACTAGTTAAGTGTCTTATCAGGTGGCATAACAATCTGTTTTATTATCAGTTTTGTTGTATTTGCATGTATATTATGCAACTTTCAGTGTAATTTTCATGAAAGTCCTCTTCTAACATGGCAAGTTTGGGTTTATCAAATTTTAGTTTTTATTTTTTACCACTAGTGGCAGGTAAATATTATGAATGTGATCTATGAATTAGTTAACTACAGTTTGTTTGGTGGTATAACATTGCTAAAGGGGGCACTTAGATATCCTAATCTACATTAACATGGGGGCAGGCAAGAGATTAGTCACTGATTAATGTGAATTCGAGTTCGTTCTTGTGACAATCTTTTGTGGGACAGTCCTGGCTTTGAAGGACTTCCTGGGCATTAGTGTGTCAAATATCTTTGAAACCAATGCATCATGTCTGACAGCATGATGATGCAGAGGCCAAGTGCTGAGAATAATTTGTTCTGATCTTTTCAAGGTATCATCCCAGATCTTACTCCTCAAACATGCACTCATTTTTTCCTCCCACTACATTCATTGCAGTTTGTCTGTCTGCTAAGGGTCACAATATAATGAGTATTTTCTAATAACCGACAAAGAATGCTTCCCTTGAATACGTAGACTACATCTGTATATAGGCCATGTCTACACTTGAAGCTGGGAGTGTGAATATCCCCTTGAGTAGAAATATGCTAGGGCACTAAAAATAGTACAATAGCTGTGGTAGCATGAGCAGCAACATGGGCTAGCTGCCCCACGTATGTACCCACAGGGTCTCGGTGGGTGTGTACTTGGGGCAACTAGTCTGTGCTGCTGCTTGCTGCTTCCATGGCTACACAACTATTGTTAGTGCTGTCATTTGATGGGGCCTAGCATGAATGTTTCTACATGAACTGAGAATCACACCCCAGCTCCAGGATTGGGACCCATCCTTGTCTAGACAAGACCAAAGTCGTTTGGCTTTCACCACTGCCACCTTCTCCTTTCCTCGTATCCTGCTTTTTGAGGCCAAGGAAAAAAAGAAAAAATTATCAACATTTAAGGGAAGGGAATGGAAATTGAAGATAGCACTGAAACACCATACTAACTTAACTACAAAATAAATTGTACATATCGTTATAAATTGTTCACATTCCTAAAGTAACTCTTGTGATTGAGACCATTCATTATATTAAAACTGTGAGTCTGGTTCTCCACTTACTTACCCCAGTTTTAGACCAATGTGCCTCCATTGGCTTTCATAGTCACTCTTAGTGTTCACCATTGTAAGTGAGATGGGAATCAGGCCTTGGGTCTGCAAATTCAGTTTTGTAAAGTAAAATTATGAGAAAACTCAAGACCATGGAGGGAATAATAATTTATTATGACTGCATAATTTTGTAAATCTCAGTTTTAAATTGAAGTGGTTAAAACTAAGTCATCACGCTGCAGTCTTATAAAGCCAAAGGGACAGAGGTTATTGCATTCTTAGAAGTGTGATCCAAAATCAAGCAGTTTTTAGAAAGGTCTCTTCCTCCCATTCACTGTATAAAATAAACATTTGAGAGTCTATCTTCTTCTGTGATGAACCTTTTAACAGTGATTGTAATAAGTGTAATTATTAATCTACTGTTTTGTTCACTTAATGGGTCTTATCTGCTCACCATTTCTTATTCTATGTTTTGGGTAACACCTAAAACAATTGGGCATTATCCAGATTGGAGACAGATACTCCCATAACACGGCTAATAATAACTAAATAAATGTTGCCATTGACGTCCATGGCAAAAGGATCGTCCACAATATTTTCATACATCTTGTCCATTTTATTTTTGCCATAAATATAGAAATAAGCAAAATACTAATAACTAAAAGATGAGAACCGAACTTTGCTGGGGCTCTTGAAAGCCTGTCCCTTAGTGCTGAATCAACAACTGCTTTTTATAAATGTAGTCCTCATATTATGAACTTCACTGCCAATGAAAATCAATAAAAACAATCTTCATAGACATTTATGATCTGCTCTTCACACTGCTCTCCCATTATTTCTGGAGCTGTTTTATGAAAATGCCAAAGGACCCAGACAACATGGGATTTTATTTGCCCTCTGGCTAAAATATGACACCTAATTTCTTTTACATTTTAAATGACTTTGATGTCAGGCTTTAAGTGCATACCATATAGTAAACACTCCTATTCAGTCTTTTATGGCAAAGATTTCAGTACACCAACAGCTGGTGTTGATCTTTGTGGCATAGATATAAGGCTATTGAGCTCTGGGTCAGAGGAGCCAAACATGAGGTTAAATCAGGGCCCACATGCTTCCTAGGCTTTTAAAGTTCATTTGTGTGACTTTCTGAAGGGAGACAGATGTACAATTATAAGAGAAAAATAGAGGCGGCAGCCTGTATTAGCTGCAGTCATTTGCTAACTTGCACAACAGAAAAGCATGTTGAAAACCATGTATTAAAGGTGAATCAAAACACCTTGATGGTGTTTTATCCTTAACTGTAAAACACATTTTCTTTCTTATTCATTATAAATCTTTGGAAGTATGATGCTGAAATCTGTTACTGATTATTTTTGCCTCATATCATGGGCACACTTCAGTTATCATGGTAGTTTTCCCCTGTTCTTCTCAACCAAGGTACTAGGCTTACTGAATTCAAGGAATTTAACAGAAAAATCAGCAGCAGAAAAGGGAATTAACTTTTTATTTTTCCAATAAAATAAAATGAGTGCTCACATGCTGAGTCTAGCAACTGGAGTCTCTCTTTTAAAGCAGTCAGAATGTCAGAGAAGCTAGAAATTTGACTTTTGCCACTTTCTGTAGACTTGTACAGTAAGCACGCTGTATACTGGTCATAAATGATAGTTTTGCATACCAGATTCAAGCTATTGTGTCCTGTGGTTAGTAGTCACACCACCCAGAAGAGCTGTCTTATGAAGCCGGATAAACAACACCTTAGTGATATGCCTGGGGTGAGGGTCAGGAAAGAGCTCCTAGATAGAGGTTGACATGAATGTGAAGGAGTGTACGGTCAGCTCGGGAGAAGAATTCATTCATTGAGCTCACTCAGTCACATGAAACACCTTTTGCTGAGCAGCTGTTTGCTCTAACATGCAGGATTGCTCAGTAAAGAAGACTGAACAGTAAAAGAAAGAACTGACATTGTAGAAAGAGATTCAGAGAATGTATTGGGCCAAATTTTGTAATATTTCCTGTAAGGAACAGGAAATTTTAAAACATAGCAACATTTGGTCTTATTAAAGTTGTTATAGAAACCTTATGTGACCTGGGAGTTCATCTTCTAATAAAATTCAAGTAATTAAATAAAGCTTATACAAAATATTGATATTATGAAAAATGGTATAATTTTAAAAAATATTCTATATAATACAGATGATTTTACTATTAATTAATTCCATTTTTAGAAAGGTACAAATCAGCCGCCTTTTCCCTTCTCTCCCCCCCCCCCGCCAAAATGCAATATTAATTACCAAAGCTTTCAAAACTTGCCGAGTTATTTTTTGAATAGTTGGAAAGAAGTGAAAAGTAAATATTATGGAGCAGCCACAAGAGTACTCCCTATGTAAGAGTGCAGCTAATTTTTATGTTTAAAACCTGTGTGTGTGTGTGTGTGTGTGTGTGTGCACGTGTACATGCAAACATGCATGCACATAGTGTTTTAATTCAGCATATCTTTCAAATTAATAAACAATGAGTTCTAGCGTGTCTTGTAAGAGAAAATAATTCCTGCAGATTATATGAGTCACACTTTCTAGTGTTGGTAAAAGTGCTAATTTACAGAGGCTTCATCCTCTGGTGCCAGAGTGGATAAAAATGAATGATTTAAAAAAAATGGATTTTTTAAATTTAAATGCAGATTTTTTTGATAAAATCCTTTTTGAGGGACTAGCCCATCTAAAGATGGTCTTAATTAAAATACATTATACCTCAAAGATATCTGGAATAGGGATTATACATTCTAATTCTCTGCTATGAGACACATATTCAAGTAATGTTTAAGAAAAGTTTTGTAAATGAATTCTAATAGTTCATGGATTAGGAACCCAATTTTATGGGGTTCCACAGGTTTCTGTATAGATTAATTGGGCTAATCTTTCTATCTACCCAATGGGATTCAGCGCTCAGTCTAGAAGATACCATCAGAGTGCTTAGTTTTGCAGTTCTCAAACAGTGGATTTGTGTCTCCAGGGGTAACAGCAAAAAATGTTTTAAATAAATAATATATAGAGGTGAAAAATCACAGACCTCAACTTTATTGTCCCTCTGCAAATTTGTGTATACAGAGGCAATCCCTTACCTCTCTCTAAACGTGAAAAGTTTCAAAAAGTTCAAAGAATAGAAGATTGTTGGGGGCTGAACAAATCTGGACAAGGAGAAGAAATCTGGAGATAAACTTGAAGTGAAGGATATATGCTTATTTTGTTAAAATATTATGTTTGCTGTTGAAGAAAAATATCCAGGCCACATAACATTATTGTTTTTAGTTAAATTAAAACAACTGAAGTGTCTGTCTACTGATGTTCTCCTCCTAATACAGCATGGCAAGGAAATCCTCCCTCCAAATATTAAGGATTAACATGTTGAATTGGAGATCGTTCACCGCCCAATGACTTCATAAATAAATGCTTCAGTTACCTTTGATAAATGAAATAACCAAACAATCATTAATTTTCTGATATAGCTGTAAAACTAATCTGAAAAGTTTACAAAATAAATCACTGTTTAAAAACGTGTAGCATGTACCTTCCAAAAATGAAACCTACATCTCGAGTTGTGAAGAATATGTATTAAGGTTATGACAACTAACAAGAATGCACTTTTATGTAGAAAACCATGATTAAATCAAGTCTTCCTGACTAGTGATTTAAATCATGATTTAAATCCAATCCATTCTCTCTGGTACTATGCAGTGAGAACAGTAAGTCACAAGTAAATTTTATTGATACCTTAGTGGGAAACATTACAGAGGCTATGAAAAGTTTCAAGATTTCTATGGGGATTCTTTATAGTAAATGTCATCTTTTTTTTTTCTTGATAGTTACATCAAACATGTAATAGAAGAGTAACATACAAGAGGCAAAATGAAACTGCCATTGAGGGTAGTGCTATTTGATATAAGAAAAGAATGCTGGAACACAGCTCCAAGGTGGAAAGGAAGAGGGCTAGACGCTTATCATACATTAATATTCCTGGTCACAACTGTTCCAAGATGTTTCTTTTCCTGCCATATTGTTAGGTAAAAATCAGCTTGTCCTACTCACCGTTCCAACACCCGGGAAGTGCGGAGTTGGGCTATAGCTCGAAACTGTCAGAGACCATGTAAGAAACATACTGAGGCCAAGCAACTTTGATCAAAGGGCACCCCCCACCCCCAGGCTAGTAGCTTCGGAGGCATGTGGCAGCTTTATTAGACACACACATCAGTATTTATAGGTTTAAGACAGACAAAGGAAAGACACTAGGTACGTCTCCTGTATCATCTCAGGCTGACCTTGCGCAAACTGCTTTCTATGGTTACTCAGTCAAGCAGAGAGAGCAGGAGAGGGAACAAGGCAAAAATATTTGAACAAGATAAGGAAGTTAAGCAAGGCCAGGAGGAATTTATTGCAGGGGGCCCCTTTTATCGAACAATATCATACACGATTCTTCCCCCCCACCCCCACACCAGATCTGGGAAAGCCACATGAATGGAGAAGGGATAGTTACCTAGTAAGGTTTGGGAATGGGGCTGTCATAAATCTGCCCATGATAGTGCCCCTTTTGGGCTATATGGGAAGTGTAAGAACATGAGTTCAATTACACACACACACTAGCAGCTGTTCATGGGTGTCCTTTTAGCAGGCCACCACAGTTCAGCTCACAGCCCAAGGCCTTTCAACTGTCTCGACTCTCTCAGGGTCCAAGATGAAACCATAAATAGCCTGCAATCAGCAAATGGGGTTAAACAAAAGAAAGGTAAAGGAAAAACTCTCCTGCAGTTCCCCTCCTTTCCAGGATGCTGGTGCAGGTCTGAGTCCTTTTTTCCCCATTCTGCTCCAGGGTTCTGGGAGGGCAGGAGTCCTACAGACTGTCCCTGTCAGTCTTCTCTCGAGGGTTGGAGAAGCTAAACAGTCTGTTCCCATCCCAGGATTTCCCTCTTGTGAGCTTAGTTCCTCCTTTTAACTCTGCCTCTAGTCTTGGCATGAATTGCAGATGCAGTGGGGTGAAGCCACTCTAATCTAAAGAACTTCCTTAACGCCTTCCTGCTGTGCCCCACCCAGCCTGTCATGGGGGGGGGGGGCACAGCAGGGTGGTGCTGGGAGCAGGATCAGAGGATCTGCCTCTATGTGAATCTCCCATTATTTCCCCCGATTATGGGGGGAGAGCCTGCTCAGCAGGAGAGTCAACTTCTGCAGTTAGGATGAAGTAACTTCAACAGAATTGTTTTGCTTCTGCTGTGCAGCAACTGGTAGAGAATACCTCCCCATTACCCCCTTCTGGAGATCCCCAATGTCCCACCAATATGGCACCAAAACACTGTTATATACTTGGCTCACCTTCTGGCCCATAAATTATTAATGCAAGAGCAAGTAGAAACAGGCAACTGATGACATTCTGCACCCATACCATCTGCTATGCACATGGTCACGTGTGAATTTTTCTGCAGTGATAAGGGGCCGACTTCCAGAACCCAACAGGTAGTAGAAAAGAAAATGAAAGAACAATGATCTGAGGGAATCCCAACTGCACAGAGGAACCCTTCCTTGTTGTTTCTTGCCTCCCACATTTCAGCCATGACAGCATAGTAGGATTGCTAATTTTGCTGTTGTTTTCTCAGTGTCTGCAACCGTGCTCTGTAATTGTTGGGCAGTTAGAGACAAAGGAAGCACTGTGTCTGTCCTGTTTTTACCTACATATGCATTTGATGGGGTGGTATAGGTCAAAATGCTTAAACTTGCTCTTCCCTTCTCCCCTAATTCGGTTACTTTTCCTACAATGTCATTGAGTTGTGCAGATATATGCACAAAGTAAGACTGAAGGCTTTGCAAAGGAAGTGAGGGCAGTATTCTGCTTAGCCATGTTCCCTTTCACAGGGACCCACCAACATTTGGTGTTTTGTTTTTGTTTTTACAGATTTGCTCCTCTCTTCATTGCACAACATAAGGGAGCAAACAGATCTTTGTTGTTTTTACTCCACCCAGGCAATCCTCAGGGATCTGGATCTGCTGCTTTTAGCAGAATAATGCAAAGCAGCCAGAGCAGGAGCCAGGGTCTGACCAGCTTTATATGACAGAGTGTAAATGATACACAAAAACACAAGGCAGTGTAAAATAGGGGCCTGCAAGAGGCTGTAACCTTCTATTATACAGAACTCCTTCCAGTTCTGCAGTTGTTTGTTCCTTGTTGCTACCAGTAGCACTTACTGTATTTATAAACTTCATTGTTTCTTAAACTTTCTTTTATGGTTTGCCTGCCATATTTAACTGTGAAATTAACACAGTATTTTAAAAAAACATAAGGTTACTAATATTTACATAGTTCTGATGCAATATGAAAAACGTGCTGAAGCATGAATGCTCTGTTGAATATTAATAATTTACTGAACAAAATCCACCTTGTTTCCTGGATAAAGTATGAGGAGAGCAAAATATTAACGGCAGAATTTTCAGAAGGGCCTAGCACATGTGCTCAGGGCTGGGTTTTCAGCAGAGCTTAACTTCAATACAGACACCAAAATAAGTGGCTAATAAGTATGTTGGATACTGAGCTCTTTAGAAAATCTGTCCATAAGTGTCCCAATGGAAATTGTAGTGTGCTGAGCACTTCTGAAGTGGCCCCATACATGTAATCTGCATCTTTGAATGAAAGAGGCTTATAAATTGTGCGTGTGTTTATTAAAGCTTCTATATGCAGGAAAGTCAGAGAGGAGAGTTATGATTAGAGCTGGCTAGAAAATGGTATTTTCCATTAAAATTTTTGAAAAATGATTTTGTTTAAAAATATCACTTTTAAATCCCACAAAGCTTTCATTTTTAAGAGGGAAAATTCTGAAAGAAACAAAAAGGCACTGCAGAAAATGTTGTTTTGAAAACCAGATTTTTTTTTTAAAAAAAGCAGGAACTAGCTGTTGTGATAATGGATATCTCATGTGGCAAGCACTTCTAAAATTTGCTTTCTGTTGGTCTTGGCTATATTCATTCATAAATCTGTATCTTTTGCTAATTTCATATGATGCATTCTATTAAAGCAATGGTTTATCAACCCCCTGCTTTTAACTAGTTTGCTTTCATTTGTATTTCTGCTACCTGATTGATAGAAAAATTCAAATCTGCATTGGTTGATGTTCAGCATTAGCTCATGAAGTTCCAGGGTCTTAGTCAAACAACAAAAATCAAACAATATGGAAAGCAGGATTCAGAAATATGTAAAGGGTGGTGTTTATGTGGTGCATGTTTTCTGATCATAGAAATCATGAATTAGATGTCAGGTAAATGATGTAGCCACTATCATGGCAGCAGCATCTGGAGACCTCAAGTGCATCCATCCACCAGCAAGAGGATGAAGAGAGCAGTCTGTGAGTGGTGGTCGTGTGGTTATTTAGTTAGTGACTTTCTTCCCTCTGACAGTACTGATGTAATCATATGAGAATCCTGAGGACTTTGGGTTATTAAGGAACCTGAGACCCGTTCACCACTGTATTATTTGACTCTACCACTAACTTCAAAGTAGAAAATTCATGTTAATGGCACAAGCATAAAAATCAAGTATTACACTGGTGAATCAAGCCCCTGGTTACATTCTAACATAACAGGAGTGTTAGTTTCAGCAGCTTGGTCTAATTCTAATTGGGATAATTATAGTACTCTACCTACTTAGTGTCCCTTTACAATTTCTGTTGGATATTTCAGCAAAATGGTTTATTTAATTGAGTATTCCACAATACTGTTCACTCTTGTGTAGATGGCTGTCCTTCACTGGTGAGGAAATCTGCATATAAATCTTGCCTATAGTGCAGAATGGGAAACAGCATTCATGCACAAGAATTAAAGTGACCAGACAGCAAATGTGAAAAATCGGGACAGGGGATGGGGGGTAATAGGAGCCAATATAAAAATAAGACCCAGAAATCAGGACTGTCCCAATAAATCGGGACATCTGGTCACCCTAACAAGAATAGATGTGTGTCCAGTAAAGGGAACAATCCATCTTTGCAGACCAGGGTGTTGAAAATAGGGTTGGCATATTGTGTTGCAAGTCACTTTTTTTCAGCGGAAGCATCATGCTCTCTGCTGTTGCTTGCTGTTAATGGCAATCTCTAAATTCACCAGATTGCTCGTCAGCCACGCATTTCTTCCCAATAAGCATATCTTTGCAATTTCGCAAACCACTTTTTGTAAGGCAGATGTAGCTGCCAGCTCACCTTGTGCTTCAAGTCAGAATGTTGGCTTCCCTCCTCCTCCTCTATGCCCAATGTCACTTGCATTCAAAATATTTGTTTCTTTTTTGTGTCTCATGTCTGTGCGAAGATGGGAGTTAGCTTATGATTTGTAAAGCACTCTAGGTTCCTTTAGGCTGAAAAGTGCTATGTACTTATAAGATAGTATTAGAAAAATACATAGCTAGAGTCAAAAAGCATGTGAGTATTTACTGTACAGAAAATGTGCAAAATCTGAACCCAAACATTAAATTACTTTGAAATATGATTAGAAAATTGACCAAAATAAAAAAAAAATAAAGGTTGCTACTGCCTTTTGCAAAAAAAAGAAAAAAAAAACGGGGGGGAGGTCTTTTACTATAGCCTCTAAAACAAACATATATTTGGTTAAAACATAACCTATGCATGCACTGACTGTATGAGCTACAACTATATCAAAGGTCCAGGCTGACTGGGAGGGTAAGTCATTGTTCTGTCACACTAACCAAATCCGTCACCAGTGTAATATTTCATCTATTTCATTAAAGTGAATTGACCTTAAATATTTAGACAGATACCTGGCAAATAACTCTTTTCAAACAAGTTGTGGAATGTTCATAGCATTCATTGATCTGGCAAGATCCAATACCCAGGGTGTCTTTCTGTGTAAATTAAAAGTCAATGCAGCATGTTCTGCTCCATTAATGGAAAGGAATTGTTTGAGTTTCACATGATGTTTTCAAGGGCATTGTCCACCTAGTTGTTCCTGATATGGTTATAGCATGTGTACACATATTTGCCATAGTATAATTTGGAGGGTATTTTATTGCATTGACAAGCTCTTCATTTATTTTTATTTTTGTTAATACATTCTAGAAAACCTTCAGTAATAGCTAAGGTATGTTAAAGCATTTCTATTATTGGCTGGGAAATATTGTAATAATGTACCCTTACTATATTAATTAAAATATCACAACAGTTAAGCTAGTTGATACCAGGGAATGACAATTTTGGGGAAAATATGCAAAGGTTTTTTTTCATCTGTGTCCTGAATTCAAAGGTCCTGTAGGTGTTACTCAATAAACAAAGAAAGACACACCAAATAATATTCCTTCCATATGATTGCAAACTTGACTTAAAAGAAACCTAAACAAGGAATTTTATGTAATGTTTAGCTGAGTCTCTGTTAAATGCTACAACTGTCTCCTAGCCTACCTTTCCTTTCTGAAAGAAAAACCTAGTTTTATTGAAGTAAGAGAGCAGAAGCTTTCTTGCCCTTATTTGCTTTTAGAGACTTGCTCTGTCAGGTTGATAAATGGACTTTGACAGAAGTAAAGGTAATTCAGAGTCCTTACCCAGATAGAATGGTTTTGAACAAATTCCCACAGAACCCTCTTCCTCCACACCCCCTATTTCCTGCTGGAAAAATACAGAAAATGTTTAACATTAATCCACTCTGAGTGTGTTATTCGACCAACATTGGAGAGAGACTCAGCTCTCTGTGGAATTGTATTTTAATGATATCAACTAGGTGTAAGTGTTTGTTTTTTGTTTCTTACTAACAAGATGATATATTGCTTATCTGAAACGAAATTTGCATAGATGTGAAGGAAAATCAGTTATTCAGTATGACAAGAGATGAATTTATAGCACAAAGTACTATACAGTATTTGTAAATTAACCACTGATCAATTATAAGATTCACACTGTGCACATCCTTGACAACACGATTCCATAATTACTTTTTAGAGCCACAAATAGCAGCCCAGAGATTTCAAGAGTTTGAGTAAATCATGCTCCTTTATGCTCTGCAATTGATGGTCTACCAATCAGTGTATTAGGAATTTAAGAATATCATAGACCTCCAGGGTTAATTCAATTTATTATCGTTGTTGCACTGACTAGTTCATCCTGAGGTCAGAGTTAGTCCATTTGTATATGTGCATCGTTTCCTGTTACCCTTCCTAGTTCTAAGACTCAGTCTCAGTTAAATTTGCAATAGCAGGTAATTTTTTAAAATTGAATTTCATGTTTGCGAACATTTCCACTTGTCAGGCAGTCTTTGCAGTTGAAAACCAAATAACATTAATGAGGAAATAATCAACACTGTTAATTTTGAAAACATCAATAAAAAGTTAGTTATGCTCAGTATTATGACTTCTTTTACGTTAGCTCATGGAAATAAAAAACAACTTTTTCTAAACTTCTCTGGTATTTATTGCCTAATTTACTCTTCCTGTCATAATCAGCAAAGTCAATTTGCTTTAACTGGAGTCTTTGATGTACATAGATGTTTTATTCTTAAAAAAATAGGTCTTTCATTTTATTTTTAAGGCCCAATTTTACTTACTGCAGTCAGTGGTGAAATTCCTATGTACTTAAATGGGAGCGGGATTAAATATTAAACATACTAAATAAATATAGAAAATAGACTATGGACATAAGTGTGTTTGCATTCTCATTCTGAGAAAGTTATATCTAAAGTGTATTGTATATATTTAAAGATTGCAATTCCTAAAATCTTTGCTGTGAGTAGATGTTGAACTCTTAAATATTTGTTTTGACAGCACTGGTATTTGATGCTGACAATGAGTGATCATGGTCTGACAGAAATAACACATCAGAAATGTTAAGGAGGAGGAAGTTGGATTTGCTTTTATGAATATATGCAATTAAAATTTTGTTAGCTTCTTTGTATATAGCACTTTGATACTGTGGTGAAAAGGGCCACTTAAGTGCAAAAATAAACATTATTAGATTAGGTAGATGCAAGTGTTTACCATAAATCTAGTCCAGTTAGCCTGACATTAATCCCAGGACAAATTATTAGCATAACTACTGTAGAACCTCAGTCTTACAAAAAAACAGAGTTACAAACTAACCAATCAATCATACACCTCATTTGGAACCAGAAGTGTGCAATCAGACAGCAGAAACCCAACCCCTCTGCCCCACACAAATACTGCATAGTAAATTATTGTGTTAAATGTAAACTACTAAAAAAAATCAAGGGAAAGTTTAAAAAAGAATTGATAAGCAAGGAAACTGTTTCTGTGCTTGTTTCATTTAAATTTTAAAGCTGGATTGTCAGTTTTCAGTTGTAAAGTTTTGAAAGAACAATCATAACCTTTTGTTCAGCGTTACTTCAGAGTTATGAACAACCTCCATTCCCGAGGCGCTCATAAATCTGAGGTTTCACAGTACCTAGGAAAATGGTGAAACCTCCATCACTTGAAGTCTTTAAATCAATATTATGCCATAGTTCAAACAGAGGTTATGGACTTGATGCAGAGATTAGTGACTGAGGGTATGTCTATACTACCCACCGGATTGGCGGGTAGTGTTCGATGTATTGGGAATCAATTTATCACATTTCATCTAGATGTGATAAATTGATCCCAGAACATGCTCCCCGTCGACTCCGAAACTCCAGCTCCGCAAGAGGAGTAAGCGGAGTCGATGGGGGAGCCACCGGGGTCAACTCGCCATTGTGAGGACATCTAAGTAAGTGGAACTAAGTTACTTTGACTTCAGCTACGGTAATAGCATAGCTGAAGTTGCGTATCTTAGTTCAAACCCCCTCCCCAGCCTGCCCCCCCCCACCCCCAGTGTAACCTAGGCCTAAGATTCTTTGGTTTGTGTTATAGAAGAAGTCACACTACATTATCATCATGGCCTTAAAATCTGTGAATTTGGAGACAAATGCAAAAAGATAGCTATGTAGTTTTGTGAGGTAAGCACTTGAAAAACCAGAGATTCTGGCTCTGCAGGAAAAGAGTGGTCAAGCTTACTTTAAAACTCCCTTCCACTTTCTCTTGTCCACCAGCATCCAGAATATTGTGAAGGAACTTCTAACCTCTCACTCTTCATTATTACCTTTTCTGGAATGGCACTTGTACTGTATGTTTCAATGTGTATCTGATTTCTACACACGCCCTTCCATCTGCCCTTATAAACATTGTCTTTGCTGGTGCTGCACTGCATAGAAGAGTACTTACTAGGAGGGAGCAGATGTGGTGTGCAGGATGAGGGTAGACACTATCCCTATGCCATATATGGGAGAAGCAGCAAATCCTCCAGGCTCCCAGGAATTGCAATACAAGATCTCCAGTGAGTCCATTGTGAGGCATGGGGTACACCCTCAACCTGCTCACCATATTCTCTATGGAGGAGGCTTGGAAAATAACCCGTATTTTTGTTAATTGCAGATATTTGGAATAGAGCTAGTAAGTATGGTAGGCATCCATATCTTTAAACACTAAAATTCTTCTCTGCTTGTCTAAAAGTCAGAAAAATAAAGAAGAACACATTTCACATAGCCTGATCGCAGCTACCACTGTCTGTAGAATATGTCCTGTATTACATATTCTATGATTTGGCCCCTGGAAGTCAATAGGTTAGTCTCTGACTAATTGATGACTGTGTCTTATATCTGGATTTCTGAAGAGTTCTTGGCCTTAAATATTGGGAAAGGGAAATATTTATCATGTTGCTTAGAAGCATGATAATACTTGTAAATATTTTATATTCCATTAACTTTTCATAAGGCACATATATATATAACATTTGGAGGTCATGGTGGATAATAAGGTGAACATGAGCTCCTACTGTTACACTGCAGCCAAAAGAGCAAATGCAATCCTGGGATGCATAAACAGGGGAATCTCGAGTAAGAGTAGAGAATTTTTTACGTCTATATTCTGTATTCATTTGGCCACTTTTGGAACACTGTGTCCAGTTTTGGTGCCCATAGTTCAATTTATCAGCATCCTTCTTGGAAAGGGTTCAGAGAAGAGCCACAAGAATGATTAAAGGATTATAAAGGTTGTCTTATAGGGATGGAGTCACCAGAGCTCAGTCTTACTTGGCTTAAAAAAGAGTAGGCAGAAAGGTGACTCGATACAGTCTGAGTATCTACATGGGGGAACAGATATTTAATAATGGGCTCTTCTATCTAGCAGATAAAGCCATAACAAGTGGCGGGAAGTGGAAGCTAGACAAATTCAAACTGGAAAGGAGGCACAGATTTTTAACGGTGAAAGTAATTACCCATTAGAACAATATACCAAGGGTCATGGTGGATTCTCCATCACTGATTATTTTTAAATCAAGATTGGATTCTGTTCTAAAAGATTACTCTAGGAATTATTTTTGGTAATTTCTATGTCTTGCATTAAACAGGAGGTCAAATTTGATGTTCAGAATGACTTTGGAAGCTATGAACAGATGTTGTGAAGAGTGGCAGATCTATGTTCTTTGGAACATGATGGCACACAACACAAAGTTTGTAGACTGTTGGTCAGAATTTATTTTATCTCTTATCAAAATCACTTCAATTTACTATTATTAATCTTGCTTTCCAAAGCAATTTATATTTTCTGATGTCTCAGAAGAAATAATTATTGAAGCAGGTAAAGAATTTGTGAATCATATTATTCATGGTAAAATTTCCTTTATTGACTATTTTTTAAGTTATTCCCTAATTAGTAAACAAATGGTTAACACATGGATGTGTGCTTCATCTAGCAAGACTAAAGTTTTATATCGAGGATTCAAATTTTAATCTTTTCATATCCCACTGGAATTTGATCGGATTTCCATTGTAGTACAATGCATAAAAATGCACTAAAAAAAGAGGAAAATTATTTTTTCATTTTTTCTTCCTAGTGCATTTTTATGCATCACACACCATTTTTATATAAATATATATATATATAATATAAAAATGTAAAATCCTACACACTTGTTGGCTGTAGTTGAATGGCTTACTCATTTTCTAAAAGATCAAAAATTAATTATAAAAATATGGGGTTATTGCAAAGGGAGACAAGGAATAAACAATGGTCTCCCAGAAATATATAGTCTTCAAGGGAAATGCAAAATGAATAGTCATCCTCTTCGAGCAGTTTTTGTTGTGATTCACTTGTGAAAGTAAACAATCTGTATGTAAGTATAGGGGATTGCTATTGATCTTGTTCTTATCAAGAGACACTTTTTCACACTTAGGAGTCTTATTACTCTCCCTCTGAGTTTGATGTGCTTTTCTTGAGGAAAAACAGTAAAGTCAGTCCTGGTCTTTCTGATGCTGCTAAATATTTTTATTTCTGTACAAAGTTTAAGAAGCCCTTACTGCCATAAAATATTTTATTTTTAGAGGAAATTAATTAGCCTTTTGATTCTTCTGGTGAAATGTGCCATAATATCATTTGAAAGTGGGAGGTAATGGCGATTTCAAAAGTTTTACAATAGAGTATTTTCCTTGTAAGAATGGAGTTGTAACTAGCTTTTGAGACTTGCTATGATGTAGGTCTGTGATATTCAGGCTTAATGTCACTGTTTTGTTAATGACAGTTAGTACTTTACTAGTGACTCTGTGCTTTCCTAGACAGTTGACCCTTGTGTAACCTTTGAAGAAGGGACTCCTTGACTGTGGTTTTCCATATCATCTATATTTTTACATAACTTAGCAATATTAAAGGAGGATAGGAAACAGAGCAGTAGAAGCAACAAAAAACTACATTCTATATCAGTTAATAAATGTAGGGTCGCCTTGAGAGACAAGTGTGTGCAAGAGGAGGAGAGTGCCTTCAGTGCCTGAGTGCTGAAGAGAGGAAAGAGGCTATTAACGTCATAATGCTGCCTCAATTCTAGAGGAAGTGCCTTAGGCTGTATCACTTGCTACATCTTTGTTACTGGTATGTGTGACTGGCAAGTGTATGGAGAGGAGACCCGCTTCTGTTGGCTGCACCCTTCTGTTGGCTGTTGGCGCCCTTCTGTTGGCACCCTTCTGTTGGCTGCACCCTTCCCCCACCCCGCACCCTAGTTATATTCCTGGAGCAAAGGCAGCAGCATTATGGCTGACTCATGTGTAGGTGTCACTTCATCCTTTCTCCCATCCTCAATGCACCAGCACAGAGCAACCATAATGGAGCTGTTAGACTATATAGCTAATTGTAAGCATCTAATGATTTATAAGCACTTCCTTTCATTTTTGAGGGGAGATAATTATTGTTTTAGTAATTATTAATAATTTGATCAACTGCAACATTATCTAGTCTTTATTCATTTTTTATTTTTCTCTATTTCACATACATGTCAAAATAAATTTACCACATCATTTGCAGAAACTAAGTATAACAAGGAAACAAATAGTATTCATTTGTATTTACCTCAGGAACTTTCTTAGCAATAACTTGTAACCTGAGGTGTCTCCAAACTTCCATATTTTAAAAGGTAAACATTTACCCAAAACTATTCTTTTTGTACATGAACACCTTTGTTCTTTGTAATTGTGATCCAATACATGTTCTGATTAAAGCATTGGATGTGCTATTTTTCAATTAGAAAAGCATCAGTGATAAAGTATAATAAGAGCCAGCTGGAAGCTGAAGTCAGTTAAATTCAATCTGGAAATAAGATGCATTTTTTAATAGTGAAAATAATTTACCACAACAACATATGCCCTTTTGGCAATGGGCTTAAAGGCTCCAGCCTTTAAATCAAAATTTGATATTTTTTTTCTGACAGATATGCTTTAGTTCAACCATAAGTTATTGGGAATCAGTGGGTGACGTTCCCTCATCTATTTTATGCGGGAGGTTGGACTAGATGATTAAAATGGTTTCTTCTAGCCTTAAGATCCAGGGCGGGACCACAACATTTTGGCACCTGAGGCGGGGAGCTCAAATGACGCCCCCCATGCTCCCTCACTTGGGCCAAAATTTAGGTCTCAGTTCTGTCTTCTTCCTGATCTACTCATCTCATGGTACTGCTCTGCAATCTACCCCAATAAAGGAGAAATAACCATTAAAATGCCTTGTTCAAAACTTTTAAGTAACACTTAACTTTCAAATGCCTGAACAGCAAATGTAACTTTTCTTGTCTGCATAGTAAACACTGGAATTTTTATTTGTTTGAATAATCAAAGTGGTACTTTCCGTGCCTTCTTGGTTGCAAAGATTTAAACTGCTTCCTGAAGGTCCAGTCTGGCCCAGCCTGTGCTCTATTGAGATGGCTGCAAGGCCAGCCAAACTCTCCTATGTCATTGTGAAGCATAGATGTGTTTTTATTAACTTCAGCTTGGAAAAACTGCATTCTCCACTGGCAACTGTTACAGGAAGTGTTAAAGTATGCGCAGAGCAACAAAAGCATTTGGAAAAAAGGTGGTTATCTTATTTGTGCACACATATTCCAAAACATCCTTTGGAGTTGATCCTGATGAAATGTATCTTGGAATGAACTGAAAGCCCTTTCCTAAATCCCTTGCATCATGTCAATATGTGTCAACACTGTCTCTAGTGCCCTGCATTGCTGGTATAGGTCTTCTTTGGGTATAGTGAGGAGTGTTGGAATATCATACATCTTCCCAAGTATACTGCTGTGTTTCTTGAGCTGCATGAAACCTTCTTCAACTGACTGTATTGCACAATCTAGCACCGGGTAAAGAATTGAACTTTGAATTGTTGATTGGGGTCTCTTATGGGATTATACCATGCATCATAATCAAAATGTTGTCTTCGGTGACTCTTGTATTCTTGAATGGGAGGAAAAATAGCTTCAGTGTGAAGTTCCTCTGCCAGCTTCTTCAGAACATTTTGAAATCCCTCATCTGACCAGTAAGACTATAGGTATGACTTTACTTTGTCCAATTGTTCCATTGCTCCAGATATATCAAGGCCAACATCTTGGAATCTCTTGCTTACATTTATTTCAAAAAGAGTGTCATGCCACAACACTAAGCCACAGAGAAACTTGAAGTTCCGTGTTTCTGGTGATTCCATTTCCCTCTGCTGCTATTCTCCCATGAACAGTTCCTGTCCTATAGTTTCCATTATGGAGGGTAAAAGTCCAGACATCTGCAGTTTATTTCAGCTAGAGATGTGCAAATTTCTTTGGAACAAATCAAAATTAAAACTGATCTAAAACTCAACAAACACTTGAAAATTACCAAAAGTGCATTTTCTTGTTCTCTTTCTGTTATTTCCACAT
Organism: Dermatemys mawii; assembly: GCA_007922305.1. Lineage (NCBI taxonomy): Eukaryota > Metazoa > Chordata > Testudines > Dermatemydidae > Dermatemys > Dermatemys mawii. The sequence goes on from ML677326.1 coordinate 30,152,560, forward strand.
ACCTCAGATCTTCCTGACTTTCCTTGCAACCAGAAGTGAAAATAGTAGAAACAACATAAGAGAAATGGTTCTTGAGGTATTTCTTTTCCAGCCTAGACCCATTAGTACTGGAAATCACCTGCATGATTGCATTATTCATATTAACTTTGATTTATAAGTGACTTCTCGTTCCTCAGCTTTGAAAAAAGCTGCTCCTGCAATCCTGACACAGGCAAAACTTCTGCTGAAACCAGTTCACCAAACTGCACTAAATGTTTTCCATACATCTAAAAGGGAATTGCTTGCCTTACTCTCCAGATGCCCAAATTGTAGATCTGGTCTAAAATGGTGCTCTCTTCTAATTCTTGAATTCAATATTCATTTTCATTCACACTTTATAATGATCTAGTGATCTGTGCCAGCCTTCTACTATTTCTTATATTCATGCTTTTCGAGTTAGTGTATGTCAGATGGACATAACTCTCCTCTATAAACTATTTTATTCTAACTCTGTTTCCCTGCAATCCCAATAAGAGGGTGAATTTGTGCATTAAATATATGTATATCTAAGTGTGAATATGTTTGCACAGTAGAGCTGTGTATCTGAATGCATTTGGTTTGTCATTAAATATATAGCTCCATACTGCTTATCTGTTTGCATTTCTGTATCTCACAGCATATTCTCACCTCTCTATCTCACTCTCACCATTTCAATTTTCTGTCTGGTATTTGCATCCTGTTTATAAAAGTGATTCACTGTCCCCTCACGATAACTTGCAGTTTACTCATGCAGAGATTTAAATTAGAGGCGCTGTAAAATGTTCTGACAAATATATAGGCAATTACTAGATGTATGTGTTAATTAAGCAATAACCCCAAAGTAGATTGAAGGAATAAACAAGGTGAAATAACAAATTCTCTGTGTCAAAGGATAAAAATTATTCAGTATGGAGTTTTTCTGAACTTATTTTGCCTGCTTTTTGGTTGTTTAGAGTAGTATGTTGAAGACTTTGTCTGCATATGGATTAGAATGTCTACTGTACTGTTATTAGTACTTAGAAGGGAATAACCATAAAGCATACCCATGTTCTGATAACTTGAGATCTCCTTGTTGTACAGTTGTTAACATCACTGTTTATAGATTCCCTTGATATATGTTTAAATTACAGTAATTAACCTTGTGTCCAGGATATCAGATTTTAACTTCTTGTGGGGAAAATTGTTCCCCAAAAGGGATTATTTTTATACTTTGTTTAATTGGCTTTTGTGGCTTCTCAGTGTAAGGAAGGGGAACAGATGACGGGGAGTGTGTCATGCTTTTGAAAATAGGAAAAACAATGAACCCTGAAAATACCTTTTTATTTTTTTAAAAAAACGTAACAGTAACTCTGCTCTCCCTGATGTCAGATTGATAAAAGATGGGGTCTGTGTTTTTAATTACGTTGTGTTCATATTCAGCATTTCTAAAAGAGAGAGTGTTAGTAATGAGTCAACAATTTTACCTGAGGAAGGAATGAGGAAGGGCTTTAGAATGTGGCTCAGTACTAAGTAACTAAATTTTGCACTCACATAGACCTTTTCAGTCCTAAGATGAAAAGGTCTAATGTAGTTGGAGTAAAATAATTGTCAGTTTTACAGATGGGGAAACTGAGGCAATGATCTGCCCAACTGGGGTTCATGCAGAAAGTCAATGACAGCCAGCAATACAGCCTGGTTGTTTTGACTTTTCGTTCACTGCTACATGACACAGGAATTACAAAGGGTACTTTTCAGTGTGATGGAGAGAAATTAGGCTTATATATTCCGCTATTACTCTCCTTGCCCTAAATCACAGTATCCTGAGAGGATTTAGTGCAATGAACCATTTAGTATGAGATTTTCAAGGCCATCAAAGGGATTGGGATGTCCAATTCCCATTAAAATTAACAGGGATTTGGCATCCAAATCCCCTAGGTGGCTTTGAAAATCTCAGATTTGAATTAAACCTCCTATCATCTGCAGAATGAATCTATATCCACTTTGTTAACACTTAGTTGGGGAAAGCTCACAGCTGATCCTGAAAATCAGACTCGATATATCTATAAAATCGATATGTGGTGATGACAAATGTCATCTACAGTGCCAAAGTGTGGTATAATGAACAAAGTTACGAAGAAAGGGAATACCTCTCTCCCATCCCTCTTTTGTTGTAGAAATAACTTGCACCAGGAAAGGTAAGACTGGAATCAGTTTGGAGAAGTGTCAGTGACCCTAGTGAACTTCAACCACTTCAGAGAGATTGTCATTTGTCATTGTGTTAAAAGTTGCAATTGTATTCTAAACAGCTAATTTACAGGGGTAAATAAGTGTTGTTAACACAAATAGGAACGGGCTCCACAGAGCCATAACTCTGGAACAGGTTCAGATCTTTCCTAATAATGAATGTACATGAATGATATTGTCTGTGCAGGCAAAATGGCCAGGAAACCTACATTAAAAATGCAGGCTGGCAACAGACAGACCTTCATATCACGATGAAATTTTGAAATATATGGCAACAAATATTTCAGAAAAAGAGAGCATGCTACCAAAACTGAAAAGGAATTGGCAATACAGAAATAATGCAATCGTGAACTTAAGATCTGCGGAACAAATAGAGAATTTTGAATGATAGGAATTTACTGGCATTTCTAAAACAGCCATCCATAACTCCTTCTCTCCCCATTCCTCCTAACACATACATTGTTTCAAAGTCAGTAGACAGACTGCCTATGACTGACCTACAACATGATCTCCACTTCCCCCTTGAAACCAGTCCCACACAGCAGACATTGAAGAGCCTTTCTGCAGAGGATGGCATGAGGCATAGCATATTATTTTATGAGAAAATTACTCTGTAAACTTTATATGGAATAGAACTGTGAAATAAAAACTATTGATGGATAAGAGCTAAGTGATCATGCAGCAGTCTCCTTCATGCTACAGTGATAATCACAATATAAATGTTTTAGACAAGTAGATGGATCTAGTTCCTCCTTCAACCTGTGCAGTAATATTCCCTACTATGTAATGACTAGCATTCTTCCCAGTTCTGCTGAAAATATCCCAATCAAAAGTTCCCCCCCCCATACCATTTGGGTAGATATTCCACTCTAGGATATTCGCCATTCCTGGCCAATGGGAGCTGCGGGAAGTGGCACGGGAATGGTGAATCATGGCTACTGGGAGCTGCGGGCAGGCATGCCTGAGGATGGTCAATGTAAACAAACTGTCATGCAGTCCGCCAGTAGATTATCCTGACAGGATGCCAGTTGCACACAACTGTTTTACAGCATCATCCAATCTTGATTTAAAATTTGTCAGTGATGGAGAATCCAGCATGAACCTTTGTAAATTATTTCAAGATCTCATGGGACAGATATGGAAAAATTGGAGAGAGCCCAGAGGAGGGCAACAAAAATGATTAGGGGCTGGAGCACATGATTTAAGAGGAGATGTTGAGGGAACTGGGATTGTTTAGTCTTCAGAAGAAAAGAATGAGGGGGGATTTGATAGCTGCTTTCAGCTACCTGAAAGGGGATTCGAAACAGGATGGATCTAGACTGTTCTCAGTGGTACCAGATGAGAGAACAAGGAGTAATGGTGTCAAGTTGCAGTGGGGGAGGTTTAGGTTGGATATTAGGAAAATCTTTTTCACTAGGAGGGTGGTGAAGCTCTGGAATGAGTTACCTAAAGAGGTGGTGGAATCTCCTCCTTTAGAGGTTTTTAAGGTCAAGCTTGACAAATGTCTGGCTGGGATGACTTACTTGGGGTTGGTCCTGCTTTGAGCAGGGGGTTGGACTAGATGACCTCCTGAGGTCCCTTCCATCCCTGATAGTCTATGATATTCTATATGCTCTAGGAATTATTTTGAAGAAGTTCTATTACCTGTGTCATACAGGAGGTCAGACCAGATGATCACAAGGTTCCTTCTTGCCTTGGAGTCTATGAATCTGTTAGTGGGAGTTGATTATGGGCAGCACCTTGAAGGATCATATTGTTGTGTAGTATATAGTTAATACAGTAGAACATAATGCACCTTAATTAGGGTGACCAGACTGCAAATGTGAAAAATTGGGACCGATGGGGGGTAATAGGAGCCTATATAAGAAAAAGACCCCAAAATCGGGACTGTCCCTATACAATCGAGACATCTGGTCACCCTATGTATTAATGTAGACACAGAGGTTGTTGACACACTTATTTATTACTACTATATCACTTTAAAAATATTGCATTTTAAATGAATGACCTATGCCAAATAAAGAACAAGTCCCTGATATGAGAATTTACAATGCCAGATCCTCCTCTGCAAGGGGATTAGTGTCAGTGACATAAAATATGCCTCAAAAGGAATATTGGAAAATCCTTGGGTAACATAGAGATGTCATAGCAACTCTTTCATTACCTTTGTCCTTACAGTTGGTGCTAGGACAATGGTGGGAGGAAATGAGTGTAGTTGTGACAACTGTAGTTGACTATGATGCCCATGATCATCCAGTGAAAATTACAGAAATCTTAAGGTTGCTCTGATTTGTGCTACAGGGCTAGCCTGATGCAGAATGGCCCGGGACTGGGGAAGTACAAAGGTAGTTCGTCTCCTCCTCTGCTACTTCAAGCTATGCAATAGCTTGTTGAATGAGAAGGAAAAATTAATTATATAATGTACACTTTTACATGAAGCCTATCAACTTATTCATCACTGCCATCCAGATCTGCAGAAGGGAAGAAAAAGCTTCCACAGTTTGTCTTATTTTGGGGATTAAAAGTTCAATTGGTACAAATGCCTATTCTGTGACATTCAGAAGTACAGGTGTTTTGGTGTTTTCTGATGCGGAGCCCCCATGTTAGTTCTATAAAAGTTCTCCATTTTTACCACTGTTTCCCAGTGTTATTTGTGATTTAAATAATTAATAGCTTTATGCCTTCATCACTGAATGGTGCAGCAACTGTACACAGCCTTCAAACCCCATTCTGAGCTTCAGCATTCACGAAAGGTGAGAGACAACACAAGGAAAAATATGCATTTGATCAACATTCACTTGTTGGCTAGGAGGTGATTGGCAGAGAGAAAGATTAAATGCTTTGATATGCTCTGAGAAACCAAAATAAGTGTACAGACAGCCAAGACTACCATCTGTTGAATATGAAGTGCTTAGATCAAGACATCACAGACACACTTCCCCAAACAGCAGGGACAGTTTCTGAAAACAGAATCACAACAGGGTAGAGAAGCACTAAAACTGAGAGAAGTGAAAGACTTTTCATTGAATTGTAGAGAAAAAAGTGAGTTTATTGGCATTCTGGACCGTGATGAACTATATTGTTTTATACACTGCAGGACCTTTGTAAACAGGCTGTGAATACTCTGTTAGATTTATAAAACTAAATAAGCCACAACATGTTGTTGTATGATTTTTTCATTTGCTATTCAGGGCTCAAGCCTGAGTTGGACTCTGTATAACTTGAACGAAGGGAAAATGGGTTTTCACATCTTTCTGCCCCCAGCCTCAGAGATTTTCATTTCTATTTGATCCCACGTTGCTCTTAAACTAGAGGATATTTGTTGGTATAGAGACACTCCAGCCACATTCTTTCTTCTGGCACGTCCCTAAACTGTACAGCAGGAAATAAGGTAGTGTGGGAGCCAATACAGAGGGCCTTGACCACCTACATTGAAAGAATCAGCAGTTGGGATCACAGTACAACTGCTTTGCAATGCCAGAAGGGGCCGAGGATCTGCCTGTCACTTTGGTCCCTTGTAATACTGCCACTTACTGCTTCCGAATCTTCCCTTTGACTGGGGCAGGGTACCTGCCATGCCCTACTATTGGTTTTTTTCCTTCTTCAGGGCTTCTTATACCCCACACAGTCCAAATGAAATGAAATATTACGCACCCAGGGTCCAGTTTATTCAGTTCTCAGGTCCTCTGGCCATCCAGCCCTCAACCCCAGTTCAGTGTCTTTCTCTTGATGATCCAGAATATCATAAAGCCTTTGTTCAAAACCAAATACAAGCTCACACAGTCTGCAAATGAGCACAACCCTTTCTCCCTGAGTGTCTGTCTTTTTGCCTTCAAACACCTTCTGTCTGAAGTTTGCCCTTCTATACAGGCTTTACCACTGGTACTTTCTCTGATGCTGATTCAGAAGCATTTTTACTCTTCTAGGCATATCCTCTGTTTCCTGGACTTCTCCTTTTCCTGCAGCATCCTGCTGCTTTTATACTGGAATATCTAGATTCCTCTCATGTAAAGCTCATTTGTAATCAGGGTTGGTTAGCTCCAACATTCCAATTTTTAAGGCATTAGCCACATGGTTGCAGCCCTATCTAGGAAAGAATGTAAGCACATAAAGAGGAAGAAAGTAATCAGAAAATTGTGAATGATAATTGGGAATTTGTTTAAGAAAAATTCACCAAAAAAGTCATCCTCAAGGAAGAGAAATCTGCTTCAGAGATCAGCTTAGTTTCAAGTGAAAGTGAAGACTGGTATTTTTAAAAAAGTGGAAGAAAGGAAGGTTAATATGAATTAATATAAATCAGAAGCCAGGAATTGTAGAAAATTGATAAAGGAAAAAAAGAACTGAAGGAGAAATCTACAGTCCACAGAGTTAAGGACAATAAAAAGGGGGATTTTGTTTTTGTTTTTTTAAAGTATAATAGTAACAAAAAGTATCCTAACTATATGATATTGGTCCATGACTAGGTAGAAATGGAATACTACTCAATAACAATGCAGAAAAGGTATACATGTTGCATAAATATTTCTGTTCTGTATTCAAGGAAGAAACAGATATTGTAAGTTTATTATGTGATACCATTCTTTCCATTCCATTAGTATATCTGGAGGATGTTAAATAGAGCTTTTGAACTTAGATGTTTTGAACCAAGCAGGTTCAAATAACTTGCATTCAAGAGCTATAAAAGAACTGGCTGAGGGGCTCACTGGATCAGTAAGGTGTTTGAGTGTTGTTGGTTGGTTGGTTAGTTGGTTGGTTTTCTCCACATTTTTGGAATTTCCCCAGTGTTCCTAGACTCACTGAAAACAAATGTTGTGCCAATACTTAAAAAGTGTATACAGGGTGACCCAGGTAATTATAGGCTTGTCAGCCTGACTTCCATTCTGGACAAGATAATTAAGTGTTTGATATAGGACTCAATTAATAAAGAGTTAGCAGAGGATAAGATTGCCAATCAACATGAGATTCTTTCAGACTAACCTGATATCCCTCTCTGATGAGATTACAAGTTTTGTTGATTAAGGTAATAGTGTTGATGTAATGGACTTGTGCTTTTGTAAGGCACTTGACTTGGTAGTGCATGATATTTTGATTAAAGAACTAGAAATAAATTTCTGCTCTAGAAATTATTTTGGAGAAGTTTAATGGCCTTTGTTATACAGAAAATCAGACTAAATGGTCCCTTTTGGTGCTGGAATCTATTATTCACTTTTAAGCATGAGTAGTCCTGTTGACTTCAGTAGGATCAGCATGTGCTTTTTCTGATCAGGACCTATATTTAATAATTAGATTATGAATTGATAATGAATTAAATGGGCACTCTCTCAATTTAATTTGGTCCAAAGCATAAATTTTGTAAAAATAAGCTTCTGCAAAACCAGAAACAAATAGATATGTCCCTCCTTCCCCCTCCCCCCCACATGTTCTAATATTCTGGAGAATGCAGTTAGCTTTTAAAAACTAAATGTTGCCTGAAAATTTTGAAACAGAAAATGAAACGGCTCAGAAACAAAAGTGAAACTGACTGCATTAATTTTCACTTTCCAAGATGAGAGAAATCAGTAATGCCAAATCTAGACATATTAACAAGCTAAGGTGTTGTTAACCTCAGTAAAGAAATGTATGTGTTTATAATGTGTAATTTTTGTTCTTACTGTGCTTGACGATAAGTCTGGGTTTAAAAAAAATCAGAAATGGATGAGTTAGGTTCTGCACTTCAGATATTCCTATGAAATATTTTAATTGCAGTGCTGCATCTGAAGGGAATCAAGGACTGTTTCCTCCTTCCTCTTACCTAGCAAGTTTCCTCTTCTGCTCTTGATCTTCACCCACTTTACTCTTTTGCTATTTTTGTAGTTTTCTCAAGTTTTCTTATTTGCTACTGTATAGCTTCTTTCTGTGGTGTCTGCTAGTACCTGTACTGTAGAATCATCCTCTGTGTTTTGTGTCAAGTGATTGATAGCTGGAAATACTGCTTGCAGTGCTGCCAATTCTGGAGACTAGCAGATGAGTGGAGTAGAAGTTGCTGGAGCAGAAACTGCACAAAGAGTCTAATTTTAAACAACAGCACTGTAGAAAATTTGACAGAAATTTGGGGAATAGATAATTTATCCCCATATCTTTGTGGCTGATGTTTGTTGCAAGAAATATGCTCCCCTGTAGTCAGTTTTTCTGCTTGATACAGGTAAAACTCAGGTGAGGCCAAAAAGCAATGGTTTTTAAACTTGGGGCTCTCCATAAATTATGTAAGACATCTTCTGGTGGTTTTTTTTTTCCCCCAAGACTTACTGACCTTTTTTGTAATAATGAAAGAAACGCACAAAATTAAGGACCTATCCATCCCCTAATACATAACTTATGGACAGCCTCTTTGAAATAAAAATTCCTCAAGAGAAAGTTTACTGTTTTCTCACGACAAAAGGTTTCCCCATTTCCAGTTGTGTGTTTGTTGCATTTTTGGCAACCTAGAAACACAGCATCACTGATGCAGCATAGATGCTGTCTGCTTTATTTGAAACATAATTCTAGTGGCAGGTTTCAGAGTAACATTAATGGGATCTGAAGACTCTGTTTATTCACAGAATAGATGCAGAGACAATAACCGCACTGCATCTTAAGTGAGGGTTGGGAATGCGTGTGGCTGGGGTATACTGCTGTCAGTGCGGGGGACTAGAGAGCCATGGACATTGCTACAGAAGCAGAATGAGGTCAGCGTGTGGTGCTGACTTATCCCCTAGGGACCAAAAGAGAAGTGACTTGATAAAGTACAAGCTTGGCAGGAGAAACGCTCTATTCTCCAGAGCAGCAAAGGGGTCATTAGGAGATGTTTGGGAACCCAGCTGATGTGGGGGTGGAGAAAGCCAAGATAATTGCTGGTGTGTCCATATGGTGTATGTCCAGCTCAGGTACCCCATAAGGAGAGGGGGTACGGTGATCAGATAAAAGATGTGGTAAAGGATTTAAAGAATGCATCTGTTAAAGGAGCTGAACAGTAAGGAGAGGGGTACCTATGACTGGGAGCCATTGGCTTTATAGCCCACTCTAACGCTCATTCGAGGGGAGGTGGGATGACGAGGTCCCACCTGTAGGTTGGCTGGGGATCAAGATGGCAAAGGCAGGGCAGTGGCTGATGGAAGCCCTGAGGTAGATACTGAACTGATCATGAGCTGGCTGCACTGTACACTTTTTTAAATCTACTAGGTACTCCCAGAAATCAATTAATAAAGTGGTGGCCTATTTAAACCATATCCAGCATCTCCTGTCCTCCTTCCAATATAACCATTTAATGCAAGGTTTTTCAAATGCTGTCAGAGCAGCATTGTTTAACCATTAGCTGCAGGGACTGTTTCTAGGGACAAAACAAGAAAGCCAGTGGGGCTCTGCCTACATTGCAGCAGTGACCAAGTCTCCCAGCACAGGTAGATAGACTCTCACCAGCAGGGCTGGAGCTAGCAAATTAAAAATAGCAATGTGGATATTGGATATTGCAGCTTGGGCTGCTTTGAGGTTGTTAAGCAAGTGCAAGTCTGGCTATGGGAGCTAGGAGACTTGCTGCCATCTGCAGCATAGACCTACCCTGAGTGCTAATCATAGTTGTGGTGTTTGTTATGCAAGTTGTCAGGGTTCCCTCCCTACTCTGAACTCTGGGGGTACAGATGTGTGGACCCCCCATTAAAAAAACCCCTACATTTATTTCTACCAGCTTAGGTTAAAAACTTCCCCAAGGCACAAATTCCTTTCCTTGCCCTTGGATGGTCTTGTTGCTACCACCAAGTGATATAAACAGACATTCAGGGATTGGCCATTTGGAGCTCTATCTCCCCCAAAATATCCTCCCACACCTCTTCAACCCCTTTCCTGGTGAGGCTTGAGAATAATATACTAACCAGTTGGTTACACAGTGAGCACAAATTAAACCCCTGGGTCTTTAGGACACTGCAAATCAATTAGGCTCTTAAAAGAAGAATTTTATTTTTCTAAAAAGTAAAAGAATCACACCTGTAAAATCAGGATTGAAGGTATGTTTATAGGGCAAATAAAAAGATTTAAAAAACAGAGGATTCCCCTCTAGGCTTGGCTTCAGATTTACGAAAAACAGGAATACAACTCCTTAGAATAGGGAAAATTCACAAGCTGAAACAAAAGATAATCTAACTCATTTCCTTGCTATTATTTACAATTTCTCTAACTTTAGATGTATCATTTTAAGATCTCATTAGGAGATTTTTTTTTTTTTCCTGTCCTGGTCCCTCTCTCTGTCTAAGAAGGCACATACAAAGAGAGCACACAAAAACCTTCTCCTCCCCAGATTTGAAAGTATCATCTTTCCCTTTGTTCCTTCTGATCAGGTGCCAACTAGGTTATTTGAGCTACTTAACCCCTTACAAGTAAAGGAGAGATTTTAGGCTATCCTTAGCTTTATGTTTATGACACAAGTATTTAATTTGGTTTCCTCTGAAGACAAGAGAAATGTATTCATTTCACATAGGTCACCAAGTGGCAATCCAGGAGTGTTCTTTGTGGAGAAGTGCGCCAGTCTCTTAAGACTTGCAAACAGCAAAATTTATCTGCTATATTTTTAGTGAATCAGCCACTCATTAAGAATTTTGAAATATAAATCATAGTGGATAATATGACTTGAAGAGGCATAAATTGTGGTGTTAACAAAAGGCTTTCATGTTTTGCTGTTAGTGGGGTTTTGTTTGTTTGTTTTTTACATATTTACTCTCTCAAATATATACTTTTCTTTTTTGTAAAGTGAACTGAAACAGGTTTGCAATTTATTCCAGGTCTTTTGTTATGGAAAATTAGTCAGAAACATCCATGACTGCTACTTGTTTCCTTTTGTTAAATGAATTCCAATAATCCGTCGCCCTTCTGTGTCTGAAGAGCTGACTTTACAATAGCATTCATTTTACTTTATTCTGATTATATACTGTGAGTTGTCCACTTCCTGGTTAATAATTTCCCTTACCTGGGACTTGACTTTTCATATTTTAAGACAAACAATCCAATACAGGATTAAACACAGTACTGACTGTCATGGATAGGGGGACAGTAGAGTAGTTACAGCTGGAGCAGAAATTGCACTAAAATGCATTTTTAAACAATAGCCTAGTAAGCTAGGCGGAAATGTGGGGAAGGGATGTTTAGGGCCTCTGAAATTCATGATTACTCAGCTTAAGCACTGTCATTGGTTATAGTTGCAGGATTATCCTCTGGGCGTGAGGCTCAGGCTGTCAGTTTACAACCTATGCTGTTTTGGCGAAATGCTCAACTGGCATAAATTACTGAAACGCTTGTCAACTTTAATGGAGCTAGGTCAATTTATACTAGCTGAGGATTGGGCCCCGTGTGCCAAAAAAGAGTTTCCGATCACTTCTTTGGCACTACTGTACTTAAGTCTAATTTTCCTGTAAAAGACTCTTCTGATCTTGTTTGACAGTGTAAAGCTGCAGTTACTCTACTGAATTCAATGGAACTGAAATTTATACTTGTGTAACAAAAGATCTGGCTCTAAATGTTTGTCTTTTTATTCAAAAATATATATTAAACCCTGTTATAGTGTTTTGATTCATCATTGCACTTTATTATATATTACATTCTGTAACAAAATTTAGGGAGAAGCGAGCAAATTCTGTTTTACAAAAAGAAAACACCTTATTACCTTGAGAGCTGCTTAACTGGTAGACAAAATTCCTTCTGAAATCACAAATATCTGAGTATGACACAGCTGACTCAAAGTTTTGTATATTTCACAACATCATAACTGCACTGCTGCTTTCCCCTGCTTAAAAAATCCTTTAAGGTAGTTATGTGGCCAGGTCAGTGCAATGTGCAATCTGGCAGAAGATCTAGGTTTAGTAATGATTACTCAACTCCAACCCTCAGGTCAGTGGTAGTGCTACAGTCTCTGAAATGTACACCATCCTTAACAGCCTGGAAACAGGGTCCAGGAAATCTTTCTATATTTTAATCTATGAGGAAAAATTAACCCTGCTAAGATACAACATATTGTACCATAGTAGTATGTCGTCTATTTTGTGATATAACCCTGGTATTGGGAAAATATAAAACAATCTCTAGTTCTCATCTTCCATTTTGGCATGCATTGCTCAATTACTGCCAGAGCACCAACAGCTGAAATAAATTCAATATAAAAGGATCAAACTTTCACTCTGTAAATGACTTGAAAATGAGAACACTATGGAGAATAGCTCAACAAGAATAGGCCATATCATCCATCCCCAATTTTTAGTGCAGAAGGGAGCCCAACATAACATATACTCTCCCTCGTACTATGGAAGCTCCTTATTTGTATTGCATTGTTTTAGGGTGCCAGAGGACTGGAAAAATTGAATGTCAAGTGTTGAGGTAGTACTACAGGATGGGCATCTATGTATTAGCATTGCACTCACAACTCTTTGACATGTTCTGGCTGTTCACCAGAGGACAAGGGTGGGCAAAAGAAGGGTACACAACAAAGGAGCATATTTTCTGAGACAGTAGCAGCTGGTCTACCCTTCTGTACTGAGACCCCTAGATTTCTGCGGCATCAGAACATCTGGAGGTCCATGTTTCCTGCCCCCACCCCAATCTCAAGAAAGCAGTTAACTTAATTTTCTTTTTTTCCTGTGCTGGTTTTACAATGGTACTATTCTGTTGATTGCATTGTAGCTTCTCTTCATTGGCACTGTGATGGATTTGGGCCCTTTGGGGTGTCACCTGATGTGCTGGGATGCCACTGAGTCAGCCTATTCTGCCAGCTGGATCACATTTACCTGGCCTTGCTGGGCTAGGCTCGCAAGCTTCTTCCAGTCAAGCACATAAGCCAGGCGACACCCAGCTGCACAAAGAAACAGAGATCCGCTCTGGAAAGATTCAGCCTTAGGGGCTTGCCCCAACACTCTGGTGCCAACTCCCTTTAAAGGGGTACAAACCCAAAGGCTTCATGCAATTCTCCACTCCCTCAGTGTGGAGGAAGCCATGTGCAACTCCCATCACTACCCCGCCCTGTTAAAAATTACATTAAACTGGGTGATATTATAAACAAGACATAAGTTTATTAACTACAGAAGGTGAATTTTATCTGAATGTAAGAGAAAATAGCAAATTACTGAGCACATAAAGCAAAACATGAAATTAAGATCAATAGACTTAAGAAACTGGTTGCACAATGTAATTTCTTAACCTAAATGTTTTAGGCAGGTTGCAAAGTTTCTGTGATTCAAGTTCCAGTTATATTTCTTTTCAGATTGGATCCCTGTCTCAAGTCTTGACTCCATTCCTCCTCTGCAAGTGGCTTTAGCAGTCTTTCTTCCTGGGCAGACAGGCATGGAGAGCAGGAGTCCCATTTGCTTTTCTTCCCACCCTTTATTAGGATTTACAGACGCTCCCAAACTTATGGAAATCAGAGTTGCACAAATCTGCGCTTATGGAAAAAGCTCTGTAAGCTAAATAGGCGGGGGACGGGGGTGGCATAATGGTCAGAGATACGTTTCCGACTTACGCAAAATGCTACTTACACAAGGCGTTCCGGAATGGAACACTTGCATAAGTTGGGGAGCGTCTGTACATAAGGCAGGAATCCCAATAAACACCCAGTTGTAATGGTTACATAGTCCACATTCCTAACGTCAGATACAGAAATGATACATATATACAAACTGGATAATCACACTCAGTAAATTATAACCTTTCAAATAATATCTTATAACACCCATCTTGCATAAAGTATATCTCAGTTATGTCATATCCATATTATAAGCATATTTCCCTAAAGAATATGGAATGCAACATCACAGGCACCCACAAAAGTGAGAGGAGAGTCAGGCTCTGATGAGTCAGATCCTTGTGTAAAAGGATCTGACCCATTAGCAGTCCATGGAGCTATGCCAGTTTACACCAGCTTCAGATCTGACTATTAATTTAAACGTGCAGTTTCCTATATATATCTTATCCCCTTCCTTGAGTAAGGAGTTGATCTGGACCAATGTTAATCATTTTAATTCATTTTTGTGCATTGTTCCAGGGTGTCTCTTTCCCCATAGAATCCATCTGGACATGGCCTCATTACATCATGTCACTGAGGCCTGCAGGCATTCATCTTAAGCCTGCAGATGGGTTGTGACCCACTAGCAAGAGTGTTCTGTACCAGCCTCCGTAACTGTTACATGTAAACAAATGCATAAAAAAATCAACTGAGAATGCCTAATGCACTTAGCTTACTTTTCAGTGGTTTTTCTCTTATAGTAAATATATTATTTCTGCATTCCTAGCTGTCTGATTTTGGGAGGAGTATGCAGGAGTGATTTTTAATTCACTGTTTGAATGCTGACTGGTACCCTTGGCTTAATTAGCAGATGTTGTTACAGCT
>ML677326.1:30167273-30179442 GCA_007922305.1 Dermatemys mawii
GGAGAGAAGGGACTAAAAAGCCATGTGAATACAAGACTAAAACAGGATTTAAAAAATTAAACCATGAGCATGAAAAAGTGAATTATCTTTTAGAATGATCTGATATCCTGTTTGGGGCTCTGTGTAAACATTATTTTTTCAGAATCTTATTAAATTTTGATCATTGTCTTCCCCATTTTATGAAAACTGCATAACAGAAATCAGTATTAAGCTTTTCTGTATATGAAATAGATGTTCTTTATTTTAATTGTTCTGTGCCTTATTCATTCCTTCCCACAATAATTTTTACAAGAGTTGATTGGTGCCTATAAGAGATGTTCAAGGGTGTGGTTTTTTTAAAATAATATGTACTTAGTTTTATTTTGTTTTCTTGTCTCTCCACTCTGCCCCTCTAAGAGAGGTAATAAAAATCTTAGTCACATGGCCTCCCCTAGACAAAAACAAACATTGGAACAAGGTATAGGTTTTCTACAAACAGTGCCCTGTTCACAACAGAGAATGTCTTTATTCAGTAGTTTGTTCCATAGGAGCCAGAGTACATAACATTCTGTCAAGTAAATCACTCTTCTAGTACAAGGAGATTGCTCTTGGTAAAGTTAATTGTTTAGTACATCAGTCTCAAGATTTGTCATCTTAAGACAGAACCACAATAAAGCTGTTAAAATAGTGATATTTTATTTTGATATATTAAAAGAAATTAGGGGGAAAATGAGGGGATTTCCGCAGGTAGTTTAAGTAAAACTTTCTACCAATATTGCTTGCACACAAGTTTGAAACTCTTGATAGCAGTGTCCTTAGGGGATGCCTTCGTATCTTTCTTATCCTCAGTGTCCCACGCCAGAAGCTATTTCTGAGGTCTATAGGCAGCAAGCAGGCACACAATGGTGTACATTGCAATGCTCATGATACCCTTTTCCAGGAAACTTTTTTTTTTCTCTCAACTTTTTTTAAATTTAAATTACTGTTAGGCAAAGTTTGACAATTTGTCGTCCCCATGGAAATTTTCCCACACTGAGGTGGATTTCACTTCTTTGGCTTCAGAAGGCAGACGTCCAGTCCAGCTTTTAGCTATGTCCTTCCTCTGAAGTCATCATGTCTGTGATGGAAAAGTACAATTGTGCCTATTCAGGCTGCACCCCAGACTGTAGCTCTGTATTCTGCCTCTTCTCTCCAGGTTGGGCAAGCCATGTCCTGCACTGTGTGTTGGCCATCAGTCTGTCTCTCATATGGCCCCCAGCATATGATCACAGCATTTGATCACTTGATGATTATCTGTTTTGTTCATTCACTTTGAAGCACCTGGCACTGGCCAGCATCGGAAGATAGGATACTGGGCCAGATGGACCTTTGGTCTCACGCAGTACGGTCATTCTTATGTTCTTATCTTTGAACTAAGCCTGCTTCACTCCTTGAGGTCTCTCTGTCCATTGAGTCTAAGCTCAACATATAATTTCTGAAGCTTCTCCTCCCTAGACTCAATGCCTTAGGACTCCACAATATCAAAGCATAAGACAGACTCTTAACTTGAAGGGTGGCTTAGAATGACCTAAAGTTGTTTGACTGTTTAGCCTCACCCCCTTAAGTCTGGCACTAAAGATAAGAAGGAGTAGGCTTCACTATCAAATGGCTCATCATCCACAGAGCAGAGGCTTCAGGGCAGAACTGATGTGCCTTTGAGTGATTCTGCTTTCTGGTACCACTGTTCTTCATTAAAGCTGAGGAAGGAGAAACGGAGCCACAAATTCTATCCTATCCAAGACTGTGCCTACCATGATGGTAACACAGCTTCAGTGTTGTCCACTGTAGTCTGTCTAGTTTCTTGTACTGCACCTATTACCACAGTATTTGATTCCTATGCATACTTTTAAACAGCATTGCTTCAGACTTTGTGTGGGGAAACACAATTCAGGACTCCTTAACTGTTAATTAAGTGAGACTGTTCGAGTCTATGTCCTTTGTCTATAACATCTGCTTATTCATCATCAAAGTGGCACCTTGAAGGGGAAAAACAGTACATGCCAGAGTAACAGTGATTCTTCAAGACAATTTTTGGTCTGAAGCCACACTCACCTTCCTTCCCCAGTATTTCAGAATCCTACTTTATGCTCTTGATTTAGTAGAGGAATCCTAGTGGCTGTTGGAAAGCTGAGTGCCCTTATGTATCACCAGGAAGGTGGGGGCGTGAGGTGACAGGTGGGATATATGGGCAACCCCAATAGACAGTGCTATTGGGATTGCAAGGTGTCTGTTTTTTGACCAGACCACCCAGTCAAAAAGGGATCTTTGTGACTCTTCGCAGCCTTGTCAGAGACGCTGACCAAAGTCCGGTCATCAGCGCAGCAGGACTAAGGCAGGCTCCCTGCCTACCCTGGCTCTATGAAGTTCTAAGAAGCAGCCGGCACATTTGGCTCGTAGGTGCAGGGGCAGCCATGGGGGCTCTGCATGCTGCCTCCTCTCCAGTCGCTGGCTCTGCAGCTTCCATTGGCTGGGAACCTCAGCATCCATGGAGCCAGGATTTCATTCAAAGTAAAAGAAGTTCCCAGTCCCAAAGATATTACCATCTATTATCAATAAACAAATATATTTTAAAAGCCAAATTTAGGAACAAATTCTATTTACCGTACAAAGTATGGGCCCTGGCACCTGAATGAATTTTATCCCAGTATAACCTCATGCTCAGACAAAACCCAGTTTTTGTAAAGAATGTGTGTGAGGGCTGAGCCACAAAATCAAGACATCTTCTTTTCCCCAGGGTATCATTTACTTTCTGTGTTGTTATTCGCTGAGATGGTGATAGGAGCATGTGTGCAGTCCTATAATTATCATTATATTCAACAACTGCAGAGTAAAGCATAGTGAAGTTTCTATGTTTTGATGTTAAGGATAGAAATTATTATTACTAAAAGCTTAAAAAATAGAGCAATCTGTGCCTTTTCTTCAATTGCTAATACATATGCTTGGCTGAATGGGACTGCTTTGTCTTAATGGGAGCTTGAACCGATAAGTGTCTGCAAAAATAAAATGTGCCTTCCCTTTTTGAGATCCACGGTGCAGCATTCTTAATACCCAAAAATATCACTGAGCCACCATAAAAGCTATTCCCTTTCTTTAAACCATGAAGATTATATTTAAATGTTTCAAACAAAAGCTTTTGTAACCATTAAAACTTGCACCACCACAAGCTAGAGGAAGAAAGAAAAGGTGAGTGAAAGGGTCCCAAATGAAAAGTGGGAGAAGGGGAAGGTTATTCTTCAGGTAGGGGGTCGGATAGATTTCAGGATTTTAACTTGCTTGATTAGTAGAGAGTAAGTAGCGATATCTTGATTCTTGTCTCCCTCTCCAATTCAGGACATTTTGTGGGAGAGGGGAATCTGCAGCCATAGTTCATTTCCTTCACTATCTGATCATCCATAAAAAGGTGGGAAGGGGAAGCGTAAGAGCAAGTCCCTAGAGAATGTGGAGAGCTTCACTGAACCTGGGTTCTAGCTATAATGAGAGTAAAGAGACAAGATCTCTCCAGAGATTTTCAGTGAAGTAGGAGATGTAGAGACAGTGATGCTAATGGTAAAGACACAGTCAGACTTAAAAAATAAATAAAAATGTATCATTTGTAGGCTGCCCTAGCTTCTACTTTTTCCCATTCCTGACCATTGTTGTTGAGGGACTGGATAGGAAAAGTAGAGTATGGGACTACTAGTGTGTGTTTTGAAATAGGCTTTATTGGCATCTGCTATTCAGAATGTGGAGACTGAGAAGATGAGATTGTTACATAACTGCCACAAAAGTCCTTAAACAGAGAAACCAGAGAGAGCTGCTTTATCCAGTAGTGAAGAACAGCAGGTCAGGTAAATGATTAAAGGCTTTGTAAGCTTACAGCTAGTGGAGAAGAGCTGAGAATCATTGTGTTCTTTATTTCTGCTGCACAGCTAAACAGCAGGCAAAGAGATGATCAGAAAGGGTGACACAGGCAAAATCAGCCTGATCATCAAGGTCAAATTTTTCTAACCTGCAAACCCCACATATTCAATTTAATGTTTCACAAGAAAAAAGGGTTTTAACCTGAAGTGGATAGTTGTGGTGGCTCAGTACTGAAGGATGAATTATCAAAGGAGCAAAGAGAAGCCACAAGATGAATTAGTCCTCAAATAATTTGGGAGACAAAGATAAACAAAATACCTGCAGGACTGAAAAGCACCTTTCTCTATTTGATGACTAGGGAATGAGTTACTTTTGCTATAGGAAGTTTTTAGGACAAATTCATTCTTTTTGTGACATGTAGTTTAAGATGAACTAAAGGATACACTGCAGTCCACTAGCTAGCAAAATCGTGCGTTAAATCCTCTTCAGTTCCTTTTAAAGGCATCTGTAGAGCTGAACAGTAAATTAGCTAAGAATCCTAGCATGGACCTCGATATCACAGCTGGAAAACAATGTATTCCAGAGGTTGGCAGTTGGATCCTGTCTGTACAAAACATAGTCTATAAATGGTCAGTCAGAGATGCTAGCTTTAATGCTGAAGTGCATTAAGTATAAGGACAAAATAAAATAAGATCAATACCACCAGCAGCAGAAGAATGCAGGGCCAATTTGGGATCAGAATTAAAGTCAAGTGGCAATTTGCCTTGAAATTGTGTTGCTCTTTTTGAAAGGACAAAGATGGAAGTTTGTACGGTAGCTGCATAGTTGGGTAAATCAGACCACCAAGGAGTGATGTGATTTCTAAAATGCACTAATGTGCTGCACCTTAATTTGTCCACAAAGACCTTGCTGATGCACACTAAAGGCTTCCTAGTGTGCTTTTGCATAGTGCTAACAGTAGGAACACTATAGTGAACACCAGCACAGTCTATATGGACCAATTAATGTGCAGCACATTTGTGCGCATTACAGATCACACCCCTGTAGTCTGTATTTACTTCACAACCCTCAGTTTCAGCTGGAGGGATGCATGTGGAACAAAAGAAAAAGTGTGTGGTGTTTTTTGAGAACCTTTGTTTTAGGACATTGCAGTGACTTGTCAACCTAGAGTACTCAACAGTCATAAGGCGGTTGGATGGAGTGTTTTCCTGGATTATATATTTGGATCAGCAATATTAATATGTTTTTCTTTGAAAGATTGTAGAGTGATTATATTTCATTTGACAGTATGGTAAAGGCACTAATTCTCATCTTTGTAAGTCAATGTAACTAGGATCTAATAACTGGTCAGGTAAATAAAAATAATAAAGTGCCTGTGTAAGAACACTGAGGCTTTGGCAGAGATAGTAAGTTATGTAGATTTCAGCCAAAGCTACTGCAATAAAGCACCTCTGTTAAACAGCCTCACCATTCTTTCCTTTTTTTTAATGATTGCAGTTCAATTTTTCCCATTCTATGCAGTGCAGGATTCAAGCTGCACAACACACACTGTTTTGAGGTATTACGGATTTAGTGGGGTGGAAAAGGAGGGTTTGCCCATCTATTCTGAAATCTGCAGTTCCCTAAGCATGCTATACATTTTCACTTACCTTAGTAGGGGTGCACTGGAGTGTATCTGAATTTCAGTCATCTCATCAGATTTCAATAGTTTTTTTTTCTATTATGTTTTGTGTCTTGTAATCAACAAAGAACTAAAATATAGAATTAATAATTAAAATGATTTAAAAGGCCTTTAGAAATAGCCTGCTCGAGTTTGAGGCCCTTGAGCGCCATTGAAAGACAGCAGTCCACACAAACTAGTAGGAAGCTGACAGTGCTTTAAAAAATGTCAAAGGACACTTCACTAAATAAGCTGGAGTAGGGCAAAGGGAGGGAGTTTGAGACAGCTGGGCCACTGCCCCCAAGCCTCTGCAGAATAATGCCAGTGGGAGCTAAGGGTTCTCAGTGCCTCCCAAGGGGCCTCAGGTCTTTGCAGTCCCAATCTTGTGAGGTGTTATGTTATAAAAAGCAGTGCTTGTACTGAAGAGAGTAAGGAAGGAGTGGGCTTGCCTGTATTGTTAATCTCATCCCCCTCTCTAGGTGCTGTTTCATCTTTTGCCAGGAACTTGGCAAAAGATATTTGTGAAAAACAAATGTTTTACCTTAGAACTTATCACGTATCTCTCATGTCAGATAGTTTAAAAAACATTGGGGAAACATGCTTTGCATTGCAACACTATTTCACTTTGGCCATAGAGTAGACTTGAAGAATTTCCCTAGTGTAAGGGAGATCCTCTGGGAATACAGATATTGGTAGAGGCTCTTAAACCACCCCCCAGTAGCTGCTTCTGTATGGGCATGACTATGACATGCCTAACTAAATCCACCCTTGATTGCTGTTTAATTATCTTGGGGCTGTTAGCAGCCAGTGCATATTTAAAAAAAAAAAAAAAAAAAATCAGGCAGCAATTATGCCTGGGGACCAGCTCTGTACTCAGTAACCCCAGGACTGGTGGTGCAGTGCAAAGGTGAGTTTCATGCCAAGTTTGCTCCACTTGGGACTTACAGCATGTGCTACTCAGCCATGTCCAAAGGTCTGACCCTTTATCTCTCCTCTCTCATGCAAATTACTCATTATACGCTGGATAAAATAGTAGATAATGGTGGCTCAGGCATAATTTAACTTGAAGATTGAAAGCTCTTAATTGGGGCCATCATAATGGACAGTTACAGAAAATAATAACCCTGGGGTAATGGAAAAATTTCTGATATGGATTAAAATCTTGTAAAATGTTTGAAAAAAAATACATAAAAGGAAAGAAAACAGGGAAATGTTTTTCAAAAGGGAGTGACTCATTCATAAAAACTGACTTCTACAATATACAGCTGAAGCGTGGGGGGGGGGATGATCCTGATGAAGTTTGCTGCTGATCCTAAATTGTTTTCATTATTAAAACCTTCAGATGAATTTAATTGCACTGTAGATGGGTTGCTAGAGGAATAGTGGGAAGTACTTTACTATGATGACGCAAGAACATGAGTAGAATAAGAGAGGGTAAAACTTAAGTATATTTTGTCAGAAGCTAGACCTGTTAGAATTAACTGGATTGATGGTCTTAGAATTATGGAGGGCAGAACAAAACATTATCTGTCTCTCCTTTCACTTCATCCCAATATATGGAAACCAAGATGACACCTGGGAAAAAAAAGTAGTAAATATAGATGATATTTTTGTAACTACTTGTAACTATATTAGTCTAACTGTGGAATTCAGCTGCTAGTGAGGTTGGATTTTTATACAGGTTGGGTAATTTCAGAAATATTCTAAACCTCAACAGTGGGCCAAATTCTATTCTTGCTGAAAACAGTGGTTAAACTCCTTTTGACTTCAGTTGCATTAGGATCCTTCCCAATACTTTTAACTGTGCTAGCTAGGCAAATAAATGATGATGATCTTGAAAGATACAAGAGGACTGAAGAAAGGTGGTTTTGTACTCTGCATAAGGTACTGAGACATTGAGAGAGGATGGGTGCTTATTTTGTAAAATGAGCAGGAGGAAACCCCAGCCTGTTGTCTTTTTATTGAGCTATGCAGTTCCTAAGGTTCTCAGGAGAGAGAGGATCTTTCCTGTATATCTCTAGATTATGGAATTTAGATATTTAGAGCTTTGAAATCATGGACAGTGGCCAGATTCTTCCACCTTTACTCACACTTACCTTCACTATCTTACTCCACAAGTAGTCCCACTGCAGATCACAGAATCTGATTCATTTGTGCCCCATCTGTTTTCTATTCTTATGCTGAGTTAACATTTTCCCCTATACAACTGATACATTGCTTTCATTTCTATGTAGGTGTTCTGACAAGTGAGGATTGCTACAGTTACACAGTTAAGAGGTCTGCCACAAAGAAATGCTAAGATTGCAAACACAATCTTAAATCTGCCCATTGGGCATGTGCAGTATGGATATGATTTTCAAAAACACCTAAGTTAGAAATCCCATCAAAAGTAATTTTTGTTTTGTTTTCTTGAACTTTCTTGACAAAAGTGTGTTTTCCTTTGTGTTCTCTATACTTACAAGAACAAATCAATCATTACAATGTACATGCATGTAGTAATTTGAAGTTCAGTAGTCAAAGTATGTGGCATGTTTGGTGAAAAATGAGAGATATATATCTGAATTCAGAGCTAGGATAACACACACATCCACTGAAGCAATGAAGCTGTGCTTGCTTCCACCATGTCCGAATATGGCATTCAGTCATTAAAATAAGATAATACAAATTGGTTTTGGTCAAAAAAATATGTCCTTTTCCTTTTCTGTCTATGTAGCTACTGAATATAAGACTTTACCCCTTAATTCTGTGATTGGTAGAAAAGGCGTATATAACTTCCAGATGGAATGTTTGTTTCAACACTGATTGATCAGCACAGCTTCCTGCTGGAATATTTGCATCAGTAAAATTAATTTTATTCACTATATCTGTGCTGGCAATAATGAATTTGTCACAAATACCTATACAAATGGCTGCAGATGAAAGAAGGTAAAAAATGCATGTTCTGGTCTTCTCTAGATGTTTCAGTGTTCACCATCAGGTAGCACTAATTCCTTTCTGCATGCCTAATTCTCATTTGTATGAAAATCCAGAAAGAAATGAAAGTACTGTATTAGCTGTATTGGAAAAAATGTTAAGTCAATTATACTACTGCAAGATTTATAAGAACTAAAGCGAGTTTAAATTTGAATTGTCAAAGGAAATTTTACATGCATTAACCATTCAGTAAAATCCATTATGTGTATTTAATTATGTACTGGGTTTTGAACCACCATCTCCAAAGCAGCGTAAAAAAAGAGTTTTCTTAAACTACTGTTCATAGGCATTGCTGTATGTTATACATGTAAAATACTCTGTGTTAAAGTTGAGATCTCTTCCCAACCCCCTCCTCCCACCAAAAAAACCCACCTTCTGTGCATATACTTTTATTCCTCTCCTGGTAACGCATAATGTAGTAAGAAACTTTCTCCTGTTAATGTTCAGCTAGATGGGTGTTGCCAGTCATTTTAGGAAATATTTGATACTTTAAAAACATTTTATAGATGCAGAAAAAGTATAATGTTGATTATAAAAAATAGATAAATCAGAAATTAGGGGTTTTTACCATCTTTTTGCAAGGAAAAACTAATATGGTCTGATTTTAATAACCTGAATATTAAACAACAATTAGTGTGAAGCAAGGAGAGTCTTATTAATGATTCATAAGTATTATCTGTCAATCTAGTCAATTACATTTGTTCTTAAATATACTTTTCATTTGTCTTCAGCTGCCTCTGTTTGCATACATACTCCTTTGCAGGTTCCAGGAAATCTTTATTTTTAGAGACCAGAATCTGCAACATAAATAAAACTCATCCAAGATGTTAGATTCCTTTGTGTGCATGCATCTGATATGTCCCTCTATGTATGCGCAGGTCTTATCTCACTGCTCCCTGTAATGTGAATTCTTGTGAGCAGGCAGGGTACTGCAGTGTGTATGGATTCTGCTGTTTAGAGTCCTGTTGTCCTCCATTTGACATCACGGCAAAACTCCAATTCAGTTGAAAGGGGAGATAGATCATGTACTTGCAGACTGGGCATCACTGTATGTTTCAAATTAATACTCTGCCTGCTCTGAGAAGTGGAACAGACAGCCACAAAATAAAGCTAACAGACTAACTGTAGGCCTCCCAACATTTATAGTGGTCCTTTAGACATTTTGAGATTAGTTGATTAAGGTTCAGACTGTGAAACAGTAAATTAATGTTAATTTTGGGCCTCCCAGATCCTAGGCAGGTACAATGCAAACTCATCCACAACAGATAGACCCAAATATACACAGCTCACTTTCTGAACAAGCTGTTTTGTTTGCCTGGATTTCTTAGAGTAGAAATACTCAAATAAACTTAGCTGTCCATTATGGTACCTTTTTGAATATGGGTTCACTGGAGATTAAGCTAAGAAAATTATGTCCAGTTGTATAGTTAGGGTTTTTTTTCCCCGTGTTCTCTGAGGATTAAATTAAGAGAAGACAGGCTTGCTTTTTCTACTAAAGGCAAATGATGTATCATTAAACGGTTATGGTGCCCAGTCCTTCTCCTGGCTGATCTCATTTATCGTCCCAATGTTCCTTTACAAAAAAATATTACTATCTGTGTATAAAAATATTTTATTGTGCATTCTGTCTTTGCAAAGCATTTTAAGCAGCTACTTATTATGATTTAATTTGCAGGACTTTTGTGCCTAATAAGCTTTCTGTTTAAAATCCAAGCTCTGAGCTTTGTAAGAGCTACGTGGTCTACATGTTAACTCTTTGCAAATAGCATCTGAATAACAGGCAGGGACACACATTAGGAGCTGCCAGAATTGTGTTTGTTGTCGCTGCCCCGTTAGCTGATGCTTGAACAGCTTGAAGTAGAAGCGTATTGATCGATTAGTGCCAGCTCAAACAAGAAGTATGCCAACCTAAAGGGGAGTTAGGGATGAATGCAGAAATGTGCTGTAAGAAGTGTGCGTTTGTGGTGATGAAGAGATAGGACAAAGACATTTAATATGCAGTCATGAAACAAACAGGGCTGGCTCTAGGCACCAGCAAAGGAAGCACGTGCTTGGGGCAGCACATTTCAAGGAGTGGCATTCCAGCCATTTTTGGGGCGGCTCCTTTTAAGGGGCAGCCCTTTTTTTTTTTTTTTTTTTTTTTGCTTTAGCGGCATTCTGGGCACCCTATTGTGTTAAAAAATTTTTTTTGCTTGGGCAGTTGCACTCTTGGTGCCTGCAGGCACCAAAAAAACTAGAGCTGGCTCTGAAAACAAATGTTTGGTTGTGATGAATTTAGTTCACAAATACAGTAGCAGGTTGTTAGTTTTAGGGTATGACAGTCAGATTATAGTACTCAGCTTTACATTATTTTATGGATCTTATACAAAGTTGTTGCTGTACAAAATGTTTTATACATGGATTTGTAAACATGGCATGTTTATAAAATGTTGATAAGATTAAAATATGAATGTTTCTTTTGCATACGGTTCGCTCCCTCCCCCCGAGCTAAAAATAGTGATGATGTATTGTGAACACATAAGGCCAAATTCATCCCTGCTGTAAACTCAATTGCTTTAAGTGGAGTTAGAGTTGTAGCAGTACTGAATGTGGACTACAGCTTCTAACATCCTTTATGTATGTGGAGAAAATCACTCTAATTAGGAAGATGCCTACGTTAAAATGCCAACTGTGGAGAACTTTTAATGGCATTTGTCTCCACAGTGCATTGTAGTGTTGGGAAACTACATCTCTGTCGTCTTTATTCTGTCTTTCTTTGCCTCTAAAGAAAAACAACCAGTTACTTTTTACTTGGGGCACTTGAATTTAATCAAACATTATTCAGTAGAGAAGGCAAAATATTATATTGTTTAGAGCAGGAAAAAGAATTAAACAAGGAAATAGGCTGAGAAAAAGTTAGGATCTTTTGGTGCAATAGCCTTGATTCTGTTTGTGCATCTGCTGATGTTACTTGGGTAGCATGCCTTTCATAACTAAACTTTGATAGTATACAACTAATGACATGACTGTAGAAATGATATTATGTGGCTTGAAGGCTAAGTGGTTATTGAAATAGATCTCATATTTTTCTTTTTCTTTTCCACACTAGCAGAAAAAAAGTATTACAAAAATATATGATGAAAGGTCCATTAGCCTGCATACAGTTATAGCAGCATTTTTCAGCTCAGAGGGGGAAATGGTATACGATGACACAGGGAAAATTAATTTTTATAATTAGAAGAATTTTTAAAAACACACACACACAACCAGCAACCAGTAAGAACCAATATACTGATATGCCTTTGACAGTATAGAGGGAAAATGTTAATTTCCCCCCGCAAAGAGAATATCAGTCCTATTGATGAGAGATGCCAACAGATGATTTTGCAGGGTCAAGCTCTATTGAATTGCCCAACTCTGATTTGTTTTCTAACTTCACCTATATTCTTCAAATCTTTAAAAGTATTTGAATGTCCTAAGCAGTACTAGACCAATTTGTAAACCCTTCTGCTTGGTTAATGCAGTGTGGTGCTGTGACAAAGTTGGAATTTTCTGTAATATTTATATGAATCCTAGTCATGCCTCTGTACATTGCATTGCTACCCAGAGGGTACCAAAGTGTTAACACTGATACTGGGGCCACACAAGAGAGTCTCTCTCTCTCTCTCTCTCTCTCTCTCTCTCTCTCTCTCTCTCTCT
>ML677326.1:30179452-30261393 GCA_007922305.1 Dermatemys mawii
TCTCTCTCTCTCTCTCTCTCTCTCTCTCTCTCTCTCTCTCTCTCTCTCTCTCTGCCTGCGTGTGTGTTTGCGTCTGTCTGTGTGACTTTGCTGTCTGGGAGGAATGAATACAGTCATTTTGAAAAACTGGCTCAAATCAACAAAAGGTCCAGCAAGATAGAGAAATGCCTCAATGACTGAAAAATCACCATGTCACAAAACAGGAAACCCTATCAGGCAGAACTTTGGAACTGAGGTGGGAAACAAGATGTCAGATGACTGGGGAAAAAAGGGGCTTTTTGGAGGGACTCAGGAGATGGAGAGAGACAAGGGAGAGCAAGTAGTAATCGTCTGGCGGTAGTCTAGCTTGGCCAGAATCACTGCAGGGAGCCATGGAAAGAACCAGGGATTGCTAGGGCCAAAGACCTAGTCTGAGTTTTGGAGGCCACAAGCCTGCTCCTGTGGAACTGTGTGGGTCCTTGGGGCTGGGCACACTAAAGGGGTCTCTCCCAGGAGATTTGGTTATAGGCTGAGGCATAGACTAGGCTCTGTGACATGTGCAGTTGCAGTCAATTTTGTTTCAGCTATGGTTGCTGTTTTGGAAGGCTAGAAACATGTTCCAGAAATGGTAAAATAGAGAAATTGTATTACTTGTATATAGGGAATGTAGATGACATTTACAAATTGTATATTGGGCTGGCCTATATAAAGTGTTAGTAACTTCTCATAAACAAGTTTTCAGTTGGCTTTAGTATCAGAGTATAGCACAGGTGTGCCCCAAAATGCAGTAGAGAACATACAAAAATTCTCTGGTTTATGTTGTGTATATCAAAAAAAAAGTCTGACCTGGGTTTTCCTTTGATCCTTTATCGAAAATGTAACTTTAAAATCAAAATTGATAAGTGTGTTTGAAAGTGTTAAGTGGCTTTGATTTTTTCCTGAAGTGTAAGATACAATGGGCTTAGGCTCCGGAAAGTCTCTTAGGAGCTTTCAAAATTTTTTACCTAATAATATTAAAATGAAAAGCGCATTAAAATGCTATATTAAGAGGCAAGTAAAATTTGTCATGAAATACTTTACTTTCCCAACTTGCCACACACAGTGTTAATTATTTCACAATTAATTATTTTACAGCACTTGAAAGTGAGCTATACTATATATAAACCATAAAAAGATGCAATTATGTCTTAGAATAATATACAATGTAATGATTAAATGTATGAATGAGGGTAACAACTAGTAAAAGACCAGGATAGAGTGACACAATACAAAGGATACTTGGCTGATATATACATTTAGTGGTAACGGTCTTTTAAAAATAAAGGACAAAAGGGAATAAAAAATTAATGTTTGCTGATTTAACTACAGAGCTCCTGGAAGAAGTGAGTTTTCAGGAGGGATTTAAATAGGGTTAGGTGAGTGGTTTGATAGAAAGGAATAAGACAAGCATTGGATGTCTAGCGTCAGCAAATACAAAAGTGGGATGAGTGTGTGAGGGACAGACAATGGCATTGTTGGGGGAGAGGACAAAGCAAGAGGCAGAGTAGGACAAATAGGGAGAGAATAAAGTTTATGTGAAGCCTTGAATGTGAAGACAAAGGGTATTCTATACAATTTTCGCACCATATTTATACTGGATACAGGGGAGCTGTCCTCTTCTAATGTTGTTATTGAAAAGCAAGATTTGGGGTAATTCAGATCAGGATTTTCTAGTGCTTTGCTTTGATGTTTTGGGGTTTTTGGCTATTGGGGATACTAAGCACAGGATTTATGATAGTCAGCATAATTAGTGGCTGCTATTTCTGAGACAGATGGGCTAGGCAAAATACTTGACCTTACTCACAGGTCTCTAAATGCCCCTGGGTACTTTAGTTTCACCGAATTGGCCTTGTCCCAATTCCCTACAAGAGGACAAAATTAACAGTGAGCTGTTAGTAATTAACTCAACAAGAAATAACTGTGGATTAAAGTAGAGGACTAATGGATAGAAGCAATGTGACCAATTTTCTTTTCATAATATATAGCTGAAATGTGGAACAAAGGTAGAAGATAGTGTCTGGAGCAAGTAGAATCAATCAATTCATAAAGGAATTGGTCCTATTTCAGAATTAAAATGGGGTCCATTCCCTAGAGAGGTTGCTGGAGTATGACTGTGCTATGATTTCACTTTATGTAACCCTGGTACAATAAGCAAAAGATCTGTTAATAGTGAAGAATCAGAGGGGTAGCCATGTTAGTCTGGCTCTGCAGAAGCAACAAAGAGTCCTGTGGCACCTTAAAGACTAACAAAAGTGTTGAAGCACAAGCTTTCGTGTGCTAATATCCACTTCGTCGGATGCATGCAGTGTGCATCCGACGAAATGGGTATTAGCCCACGAAAGCTTATGCTTCAACACTTTTGTTGGTCTTTAAGGTGCCACAGGACTCTTTGTCACTGTTAACAGTTACTGAACCCATTTTCAAAACCATTTAATATGGTCCCCAGATGGCATATGTATTGTATTTCTCAGGAACCGATTTTCATTTATTTAATTAAATACTGACATTATAATACATTAGTGAAAGTAAATGAATTAGTGAAAGTTCTAGATGCTTAAACATGCATTCTGAAGGATATTACTAAACTAATATCTTTACCAAACTAAAATTAAGGATATTACTAAACTGCTTCAAAAATTTGAAGACTTGAAGCAAGTTGTGATGCTTTTCAGTGTAATTTCTGTCTAGTGATTAAGATTTCAGACTGATCTGAAATATAGAACTAAGATCAACCTATCCAGACTGCTTCTAATTGTCTTGTAACTCATGTTCAATCATGCTGGTTAGTGAGACATTGATTAGTGTTAACACAAGTAAAGAGCAGAATAAGAGGGACATAAAAGTGAAAGGAATAGTAGAATAGGCACTTTGTATGGTCTGAATCAATCATGTTGGGGACTCATTCAGATTACCTTTTGGAGACTAGCAACACATTCTTGGGATTGGTACATCAAAGAAAAGAGTTGGTCAAGAAAATGGCTAGCAATTGTGTTACTTGTATTTATAAGTGACTGACAGCCCTTGCTTGCTTATAGCTATCACATCTTGGAAACCTAAGGAAGGGTTTCATTTGTGCAATTATGGAAACTAGTGGACTTAAAATGCAGCTAGAAACAAAATGGAGAGCCTTCCTGTTCAAGCTGACAGATCTATAGTCAGTTGTCATCTCACATTTACTTTCAAAGACTTCATTAGAGTGTACTGAATATTTTGACAGAGAGTTAGAAGGCTCTGGACATCATACTATTAATCTGGTGACAACAAGGTGATAATGAGTGAAGCTTTAATCATTTAAGGAGCAAGGATATTTAATACTGTATTTTTTCAGCTGAATATTTTTAAATCTTTCTTTATTGAACTGATAGCAAAGAAGTCACACCAATATCTTTAGGTTTCCATCTCAGATATTTATTTACATTTTCAGCTGAGTATTTAATAAGTGCTTTTGAACTTAATGTGTCATCAACAGAAAATCAGCGCCCTGCACTTTAAGCACAGGTAGAGGCATTGTCTGGCTGGTCAGGGGAAGAGGGTGATGTGTTATGTCTTGTGGGAGGAGGGGAGACATAAAACTACTGGAAAAGGAGTCAGCCTGGTGGATGACTCACCACCTAGGAATAAGGTCAGCTGGGCTTGGCCCCTCCCCTTATTCACTGGAACAGGCATGAGACCTTGTGTTTTAAAGTAAAGAGTCTGCCACAGGACTCTTTACTTCTGCAATTCCAGACTAACACGGCTACCCCTCTGATTCTTGTGTTTTAAAGTGAGGATGATCTCCCCAGGTGTTGCCACCTGTGTCATAAAGCAACTGTAGATCCTGCCATGCCCCCAGTAAAACCAGACATTTTGGCCTGACACCAAAATAAGTGGTTGGGGGTTGTAATAGTGAGGCCTGAAAGCATGGTAATAAGGGATCTAAAGTATTTGGGCAGGAGCTAAAATTTTCATCTCAACATTTGAGGATCTGTTTGGGAAAGGTATACTGAGATTTGAACACAGAGCTCTTTGCCCTAATCCTCGTATGCTGTGTATGAGTTATTTTGCCATCTAATCTCCATATTCAGGAGTGTAACTGATGTAAATAAATTACCCTAAGACACCATATCCTGTGTCTATGCAACTGCTTTCTCTCACAACAAGGAAATAACCCTTATCCTCTTACCGACTGTGCACAAGATAGCACATTTTAGTTGTACCTCTTGGTTTGATGTTACAATCCCAGATTTAAAAATAAACTGATTTAAAAGGTCAATATTTAAGGTCAAAATTTTGGTTATAATAGAGACTTAATAACAAGAAGTGTCATAAATATTCTGTTGCCTGAAATGCACTTGTATAGGTATAAGAGTATGAAAATTAAAAGTTCTGCCTGCTATTATTATGCCGAGTAGAGTTTAAGAAAAAGACACTTTGATTATGAGAAGCAGTTAAGTATTTATGGTACTAAATCACCATGACTATTCATACATAAATAAGCAGGTCTGAAAATATCAGATATTTTCTGAATCTGTTATCTCTCTATCTAAATATTTCCACAGACCTGTGTTTCTACTTTGGATGTGCAGTATGAAGTCCACTTCACCTACACTTGCTCTGTATTTTCACACACTGTTTATTTTTGGCAGTGCCATAAGACTGACAATTCAAAGTACATTTTAGTTATGAGTCAGGCATTAGTAATGTGCCCTGTATCCCAACAGACATATCTTCCTCAAAGTTCAAATTGTAATTTTAAAAGGAATAGAAATGAGTTCTGTTTTACCAATAAAAGATTAATGTTTTCTTACCAAATTTAAGATTGCAACAGCTCAGTCCTCTGCAATTGCTAATAGAGAGCAATGCAGTTTTCATGACTTTCATAAAAAGCTGCATTTTGAAATAGGTATTTTTTACCTTCAGCAATGCTTTATACACGGGTGCTATGCTGTGAGGTCTCAATCCAAGATGTCTTCTAAAACCTATGAAACAGAGCCTTTTGATGTTTGTAGGGTTTAAAATAAATTGTTCAGTTCTCTCTAGAATTGCTTCCGGTAGAGACGATCCTCATAATTAAAGGAGCAACTAGAATAGAATTGAAATGCAAGTATTTTGATGAACTGAATACCTGGTTGATTGTCTTGACCTATAGTTATTACTGATAGGTCCCTTTCTAACCAGGATTTGCATAACTACATAGAATTAGCTCATCTGTATTCCTTTTTTGAAAACAGAGACTATTTAGCATGAAGGAGGTAATTATACTATTTGGGATAATAGTCAGGTTTTCTATCTGGGATAGCTATGGAGAATATTTCATTATAATTGCTTAGATCTTGTTTAGATTTAAAGCAGAATTCCTTTTAAACTTGTGTTAATGCTTTCCGTTGTTACTTTTTTAATAAGTAGGCATAATTTTATAAGCATGGATGCTTCATTTATGTTCATTTTAAAAAAAAGAAGTAAAAAGCTTAATTGACAATATCCAAGTTGGACGGAAGGAATATGTTCAGAGAGGAATAGCTTACTATGTGTGGTGTAGGACTGAAATTGACTATTTTGTTTTAATATACTCTTACTGTTTTGGAGAAGGCAACCATTGAAGGTCAATAGTGGTTACTGAAATAAAACTATATATATAGTGAATTCCAACTGCACCTTTATTTTTTGTGTAGGCCCATATATGTTTGTGTATTTAGTTGATCCTTGTCTACATGCATGTAGGCCCATAACCTGCCAGTTACATTTGAATAAGATATATGTTTTGCAATCTGATATTTGTGGGAGAGAGAAGGGAATCCAAATGCCTGATCCAGTTGGTACTGATTTCATGGCATATTTATTTCACCAGTTACACATAAGTTGATAGGCATTTTATTTTAGGGTGACCAGACAGCAAGTATGAAAAATCAGGACTTGTCTCTTGTGAGTACTGCTACTTTCAGTCTGCATTCCCTGGTTTTCTAATATTGGCTTGTTTTGCCTGTTGATTGTATCCTGGTAAAGCACATGTTGGGGAGTGAGTTAAATATGGTAACAGCCTTAGCTCCAGTTTTAACACTGATTTTTGTCTGGTGAATATCGGTCATAATATTGAAAATTGTGACCCTATGTACATGAATGTTGTTGTTGTTCCACCTTAGTCTAGGGAGTTTAGAATTTCAGAGATTTTTAAAGCTTCATCTCCCGTGTTCATAGTAGCCAAAACTAAAATAAATTAAATTAAAAAAAAATCCAAGGCACTTGGGGATTCTTTACATATTCCAAATTCTCATTTGAAGACGTTGGGCCGAATTCTGATCTCACATACACCAATTTTAGTGTGTGATATTTGCCATTAGCTTTACTGATGTTAGTTCTGATTTCTACATCTTTACATTGGTGAGATGTAAATCAGGCCTCTGTGAATACGTAAATAATGCAAGTTCAGGCCCTGGGTTACCAAAATATTTGTGCTTCTTAGAAATGTAAATGAAGTTTGAGTTGACTAGACTTTTAAACCTTGAGTACTAATGAGTTAGTGTATCTTATCAAAGTTGTGCCTTAGGTATGTATTTACTCTCCCAGAACGACAGATTAGGTCAGCCCTGCACTAGTGACAGAATCTCTCAGACCTTTATAAATAGATTCATTGCTGAATTCTCTGATTATAGTTGGTCCATGGAGCTGAAGCCTTCAAAATGTCAGAATGCATTTAAAAAGCTGCTTTACCCACAGAATCAAAGCAGAGGCTTCTGTAGTTAAATTCTTATGAAATAAGAAATAAGTTAATCTAGAACATCTATCAGCAGAGAAAAATGATACTTTGCTTGTTAACATTACAAAAATTTTGATTTTTTTCAAAAACCTGAATTTTATATAAATTAAATTAGCAGCCTGACGTAATTAAAAAATGTGAGTAGAGCATGATTAGAATAGTTCTAGCTACAGCATAAGGTTCCTAAGTAGTTTGAGACAGCTATTTTGTTGTTCTAAGAGAAGATGTAATCATTATCCTAAAAACAGTTTCAAATATAGAAAGGGTATTTTTTTCTATTGAGTTTTGAACAGATGGCAATGTAAAATACACTAAATCCATGAAATCGCTGTTAGTGACAGACCAAAAATCCTTTTAATTTGTTGAAACTTAATTGGTGCAGTGTCTCTCCAATGACTTTTATATTTAAGTGTTTTTAGAACATCGCATCAGTCATAAAAGTGAAGAAGTCTTGTTTCATTAATCTGTCTTTGGACACAGTGTCCAGTATTTTATAAGAGAAGCAATCATACCTATTCCAGCAAATGAGCTCACTGTACAGTTATAAATTTACTTATGGATTTAAATAATTTTAAAGATAAGAGTTGAGCAAATTTTTATTATCATTTGACAGTTATTTGGCCAGTAGTTACACTCTGCTAATGTTCTCTGTAGGTAGATCGTGGACATGCACTCAATACAACAAATCCAGGGGCTAAAACATTCATATTACATATTATATGATATTATACAGTGCTGAAATATGTCAAAGATGTGATAGCAGACTTTATCTGGGGATGACTGACATCAGAAAGAAATGTGTAGCAAACCAGAGTAAAATTCACCCTATTAAGTCTGATCCCTTAAAGGAAAATAAAGAAGATCTGTCTTTCATAGACTTTGCTTGAAGCATGAAAATTGTTAAAGGGCATCCTAATTTAGCCAGTTCACAAAGCTATCTATGATGGCAGGAAAAGATTCTTCCTTGAAATGGATGCTTCATTCTCTTTCTCCCAGTAGCTATTCAAAGTCTTTTTTTCTATTTATATTCATTATTGTTGCTGTAAGAACAGTGCTGTTTTTCATTACTTCATGGGCATGAGATGTGCTGATTCAGCTTTACTGTCAGTTCTGACCTCTTTCTCTCCCTTCCCCATTTTCAGTGACTAAAACAGCAATAAACAGAAAAAGGAATCATCATGACATGCTAATGCAGCAGCACAAAATAAGTGTAACAACTCTCAAGGCACACGAAGTTGTGCTGCATGGCATACATGTGGCAGGAGACTGCATGAGATCATTTTGTTGTTTATGACACTACCATGCAGCCACTGAGTTTCCACATACTGGAAATGTAAGTAAGGGATTTAAGAGTAAACAGAAATAATCCAATGAAAAATAAAGATTCTCAAGGCCCCATCTGAAACATTACTCTGATGAGCAGAACCAACTGAAGTTTACATCAGTAGTGGCATGATCAATTTAGTGTTTCTGAATTGTAAAAGGTTTTGATGGTGATATATGAAGCTTTCCCTTACCCCTACAAAAATACATAGATATTTTCTAGATTTCTGATCTTTTGCATTACTATGCAGCTTCTCTGGTTTCAAAAGTTTATACATTATCTATAAATACTTTTTTTTCTTCATCTCCTCTGTGTGGCATTGGTCTGATGCTAATTGTGAGCTGTGATCTCAAGATAGGAAAATGAAGTATCTAATTATATTCATTATAATATAGTACCAAATTATTTTGTAAAAATGCATTTAATTTTTCAAATGGTTTGCTTTTAAAATATTCATATTTAAGATCAAAAGTATTTTTAAAGCATCTCAATGGGAATCACTTGATTTTAATTGGATTGGGAAAGCAGCTTGAAATACAAATTCTACCAACCCAAATCCAATCATCTGCCATATGCTACTATGGATTGTGATTTTGTTCAAACTCACGCTAAATAGGTGAGTGATGAGAGAGTTTGTCTTGGTCTGACTTAGCAGATTGTTCTCTGAAGGTGATTTGCTTACAAGGGGGCACCTAGTATGGTTGACAACTCTCACCGCTTGTTACTATATGTTGGTACTGATACCTCAGAGGACTGTGACCTATTTGTTACAGGCAGTTAAGGAAATTGTAAAAGAACTTCAAAACAACACATTTATGGAATATCAAATGGCTCAGTGGTTGATATTGGACATAGTCTTTTGTCTCTAGGTCAGTGCCTCAGATCTGAAGTAGGTTCCTACAGACTAGCAGCTGTGCCATCTGATAACTGTTCAGTGGTTTATAGGAAATATATTGATCACTGTCCAGTGCTTAATGTACAAGTGTCTATAGTCAAGAGAATTACTATCCCAAGTGCAGCCCTTAATGACTGTCTCTTAAAGGAGAACCAGAGAGTGAAACAATGACTGCAGGAATTGAATTATCCTTTTGATGATCCTTTTATCCTATGATTTTTAGAAGAGCTCATTTTGAGGTCTGGGAGGCTGACAAGAGTGATTGCTGGTTTAAAATGTGTTTTCTGTGAGGTGGGAGTTTTGTGATGAGTGGATGAACAGAGATGAGTGACTAAAAGATAAGGTCTTAAATTGTTGGATTCAATTAGAGATTATGTCCCCTTTTGAAATTATATGCAATATAGTGGAATTTAAAATTTGTATCATTCAATGTGAAGGTATGCTAATTGAGAATGTTAGTTAACAGGGAACTAGATAGCAAGTTAAAATTAGCTTGGATCGTGGACAAAATACCAAAAAAACTAATTATATGGGCTAAAATCTAATTATCTTCACAGTTATTTCATGACTCAGACTGGAGGCAGTACTACCAATCAATCAGTATATTTTATCTGTTTTCGTTAAAGATACTGCAGTTATGAGATTTGTCATACAATTGGAGAGGGGGTGAAATGAAAATAGAAAGAGAGAGGATCCCAAAATGTTTCTGTTGAGATAGATTGTAAGCCCCCTGTATAAAAGATTATTAAAGATGGCTATAACATTGCCATTCAGAATATAATTTTGGATTATCAATTAGATTTGTGTGCATAAATCATGCTTCAATATGCACAACTGGGAACTGGGACCAAGTTCATTTAAATAAATATATATATTTAAATGAACTTGGGTATATATAATATACCCTCAATCAAAAGGTATATAATATACCCTCCCTATGCCCTTTATGCTAAGTATTTTAGTATTTTTTGTCTTTCAATAAATGGGGATATTTAATGTTTTCTCTATTTCCTTTTTTTAAAAAAAAACAAAAAAAAAACCTGTTTTAATCTACATAAGTGTTTTATTTTTCCAGTTAATTAGTGGTGTCAGGTTTAAGGCAAACCAAAGCCAGTAATATCCACATACTTCTGTCTGTCCCAGTCACAATCATTTTCTTCCATCTTTTGCTTCATTATGTCTCAATTCATGACCTAAACATGACCTCTTAGCCTTAATTCTTTGGATTTCTTAGTTCAGTTATAGGCTCCTAAAAGAAACCCAGGTGCTCCTCTAGCACTGCTGAACACCATAGCTGAGCTCTGGTAGATCAAGAGTGTTGAGATCCTGTGGGTTCATAGATTTGGCAAAATCAAGAGAAGAATTTAATTTCTGATATTATACTTATATAAAACAAAGCACTAATATATTTATTTCCCCTTAATACCTACAGTTTAAAAAACTTTTAAAATATGTTAATGTACAATATTGCATTCTTTTATGCTATCCTACCAGATATGGTTACTTCTCATCCATCTACTGTGCAAAGGCAGCCATCTTGAAAATTATCCATTTTTAAAGTATTTCATGAACTGCATTGCAATCAGATTGATGAATAAATTAGTACCAGCAAGAGATGACTTGATCTTAAAATGAAGGGGAATATGCAACACATGAGCCAGTAGCTTCTTCCTGGGAATGGAGAGCAATGGTCACTAAAGTAGACAATAAAGCAGTTCAATGTATTGTGACGGAGTCAGACCAGAAGGATATAAGAGAGTGCTGGAAGGCAGGTATATTAGTCTCGGGATGTGCAGGTCCCTGTTCCCTGGATAGCCAAACAAAGGCTACTCCAGGCCAATCAAGACACCTGGGGCCAATTAAGAACCTTTTAGAAAGGAGTAGAAACAGCTAGCCTGATTGGGACACCTGAAGCCAATCAGGGACTGGCTGAAACCAGATAAAAACCTCCCAGTTAGTCAGGTGGGCTGTGGGTGTCAGGAGATGTGGAAGGAGGTTGTGCTGTTGGTGAGACTGAGTGGTGGACAACATATTATACGGAAGGAAGGAGGCCCTGAGGTAAGGGTGAAGTGGAGTTTGAAGAAGTGGGGACTGCTGTGGGGAAGTAGCCCAGGGAATTGTATTGTGTTTTGTGGATAAAAGGTCAGCCATCTTAGCTGATACTATTAGGGTCCCTGGGCTGGAGTCCGGAGTAGAGGGAGGGCCCGGGCTCCCCCCTTTTCTGCCTCCCTTAATTAGTTACTGAGAAAGGGAGGTCACTCTGGGCCTAGATGAGTTTCTGAGGCCCCTAAATCTGCCAGGAAGTGCAGGACCCACCAATACAGACTCGGAACTTTGTCACAGTATGTATGCTACACTTCTTGAAAAATCAGGGAAAGTCTCCAACTGAAGCAGAATGGATTGCTCTATACATGTGTGTGTGTGTGTGTATATATATGTGTATGTGTGTGTGAATTTTTTTTTAGTGACCCATAAAGTAGAGGGTTTATGCCACCACCCTTCTGCAAAGTTCAAGATAAAACACGTAAATTACTAATTTTTACATATTTATTAGTCTACATATAAGACAGAGGGGAGGTGCTAACATTTTTTTCATTTAGATAATTTTTATTAGTCCCAACTCTCTCTGTCCTTTTTTGTGTAGGGAATATCTTTCATTGAGAGGTTTCACTCTGCACTGAGGCAGGGCCAAGTATACCTGGATCATTCCTGATAGGTTTTTGGAGGTTTTTAAGAAAAGGTTGGACAATGACAGGGATTCCACAATCTCTGTTGGAAGCCTATTACTGTGATTAACTATCCTTATAGCTAGAAAGTTTTTCCTAAAATCTAACCTAAATGTCCATTGTTACAGATTAAGCTTATTACTTGTTCTATCTTCAGTGGACATGGCGTACAAATTATCACTATCTTCTTTATAATAGCCCTTAACATACTTGGAAACTGTTACCAGATTTCCCTTCCCTCACCACTGTTCTTCTTTCAATATTAAACTTGCCCAGTTTTTTTAACCCTTCCTCATAATCAGGTTTTGTAAACCTTTTATCATTTTTGGCTGTCCTTGAACTTTCTAATTTGTCCACATATTTCCTAAGTGGGGTGCCCAAAAAAAGACATATTTCATCTGAGGTCTCATCAGTGCCAAGCAGAGTGGGACAGTTCCTTCCGTTGTCTTTTCTATGACACTCCTACTAATATACCTGAGAATGACATTAGTCTTTTTCTATTGAAGGAGTGTAAGAAACCTCCAAGACCCTTAGAGGTGTCCACTGTACTTAGAGATGAGGGACAGCCCAAAGATTAGGATGTTAGCCAGAGACTTGAGTTCTATTCCTATCTCTGCCCCAGACTTCTAATATGCCTTTGGTAAGTTCCCCATCTGTACAATAAGGATAATAGCAATTTCCCTACTTCATAGGGTATTTTAAGGATAAATACATTAAAGGTTTTGAGGTATTCAGATTCTGTAGAAATGAGTACCATGTAAGTACCACAGCTAGAGCCCATCAGAGTCCCACAGTGCCCCTTAGAATGGGCCTTAGTCACCAAAAGTTGCAGCCTGTTTTTTGTTTTTGTATTTGTTTTGAGGTTTTTTTCCCCTCTAGCCTTCTGTTTTTGTCTCATATGAATCTGTCTGCCCTATATTTTGAACCCAGCTGCTCTGACATTGTATCATTTCCTTTTTTTCCTGTTATGTAACACTTTGATACTCTTCCTCTTTCTCAGATATATTTTGCAGGTGACGGTATCCCTTTGAGCCATTTTTATGGATATGCTTCAGCCTGTCTACTGAACATGAATAAGAGGAATTAGTGTCGTGCTCAATACTTAATTACTAATGGACTGTAACCCAGATGAATCTGCCATAAGGCTGTTACCATGCTGAGCTGATGTTTGTAATTAATCCACATGCCTTAATCTGTACACACAGCTGAAAATCAATAAAAAGCTAATGACAAAAATCCCTTTCAATGGAGTGTAAATCAAAGGAAGAGATTCATTATCTTTCTCTATTTGACTTTCCCATTTTGTGGGGTGTGAAGATTTTTCCACATATTTACTACAAAAAATCTGTCACCTTAGTAACACAATAAAATTCTTAAATAATTAAACTACTGAGGGGCTTAAAACCCTTTCATGGATTTCTGTACTTTGGTACAGTACATTTGGGGCTAGATTCCACCTTTTGGGAGGAAGAGGTATGATAGAGGTGATGCAGTAGGGCTGATCTTCAGCTTAAGTCCTCAGGAGGAATTCCAGCTATTCAGCAGAATTCCCTTCGGGCCCTCCAGGGGAGTGCATGCCAGAGCAAAGGCTCTGCCACACTTAGAGATAATGCACTTGCCTGCACCTCATCACTTCTTTTCCCATTTCAAGCAGTTACACGCAGGGCACTAACAGAGAGCAGGATCTGCACTCCACAGTCATATTGTGGTTTATCCCTTCATGGAGGCAAAAGAGAAAAGAGTCATCTTTGTGCATCCACACAAGGGCCAACCTTTAATAATCTATCTGGAGTCTTAATTTCATCACCACATGTACCTTAATCACTGTTGGCCCAACCTTTGCCTACCAAAAGCCCTCTGTAATTTAAATGACATATATAGCATTCTTCTCTTTCTGTTCAAACAAGTTACTATCTACTACTAAGTATGTGTCACATTCCATTTCTATTGCAATCCTTTTATGGTACTATTATAATTAGTTATCAATTTTTGTATAGAGAATCAAGGTGGATGAAGTAATATATTTTTGTTTGGACCCACTTCTGTTGGTGAGAGAGAGAGAGAAGCTTTCAAGCTACACAGAGCTCTTCAGGAACCTTTTCCAGACTGGAAGAAGAGCCCTGCGTAACTCAAAAGCTTGTCTCTCTGACCAAAAGAAGTTGGTCCAATAAGATATTACTTCACCCACCTTGTCTCTCTAATATGCTTGGGCTGATAAGGCTACAACACTGCATATGTAAATAGACACAATTTTCGATATGGTGTAGCACTCAGAATGGGAATATTTCCATTTATGCGTCACTTTCGTGACTTTTGTTTTTTATTTTGTCTTTTATGCTTAATAGTGATCCGTAACATCTTCTATGTAATGTAATCAAATTCCTTTCGGACAGGCTTTTGTCAAATAATTACATTAAAACTCTGTTAAGCTTGAAAAATTGCTTTTTTGTATTACTTATCCTGATAGTATGTGCACAGCATGAGAGACATTCTCTTTTACTGAACCCATGGATAATGTATGGCTAGTATTCTTTTTCAGTTTACCATATACCAGTGCTCTATCTAAAACCTGACCATAATTTTGAATACGTCTGATCATACTAAATCCCTATGTAAATTTTTGAGACACACAGGTATATCATGAGCAGATAATTAGGACTCTCTGTACTGGACAGGATTTCACACAATTAAATGAAGCTTCTTAACATGGCATAAAGGCTAAATGAATCCCTTAGGTCATTGCTAGTTTTCATTTTGCAAGGCAACTTTTTCTTGACAGTTACTTACAAAGACAAGTAGTCTCAAGATATTTGTTTTCCCCTTCAAATTCTCATGCTGAGCCCTGCATTATTTAGAGGATCATTAGTTTGCAGAGCATGGAGAATTTTCTTAACTTGCAATCCACTCCCATTTGAAGCTAATTTTAATACACATTAACAGGAATTCAACACACTTTTTGTGCAAGATCATCTGAATCAAACTATGTCTTGTAACAAAAATAAAATAAAATTTGAAATCTACTGACACAGTCCACCCAAGAGATGAGTTAGAAATTCTTTTGTTCAGAAATAATTGCTACTTTTTTTTAATGTCTGTTATATATTTCTTCGTTCTCTCACAGAAGACTAGCCTAGGATCTAAATAGTCCAGTAACAGGAAAATGAGTTGCTGTGCAATGTAAAATTATTTCAAATGTTTTACTTTTAGCAAGGAAGTGGTTTGTGAGCTGATAGGTAGTTCAACGAATGTCAGCTACTAAGAGTAGAAGCTATCTTCAGAAGGATGCAACATGCTGAAAGATAAAGAAAGAATACAATATTCTCCCTCAAAGCCAATCTGTAATATTTTTAAATGATTTGACCATGATCTGTTTTACTATTGCGATCCTTATCCATAGTCCTACAAGTATCAGGTCTATTATGAAAGGGCATATAAATTATTTTATTCTTCATTGGAAAAATCTATCTGAACACTGAATTTTATATTCCTTGAAAGTAAAATTTAAAGTCTACCTAAACTATTTGTTATAGCAGTTAAGCATAGGTTAAATTTACAGCATAATTAGCGTATAACTTTGTTGCTCTGTCTCCCTATCTATACAGCTGTTTCACATAGTTTAAAAGCGTTTGCTATCTTAAAATCTGTATTTCCACCTTTAATCTACCTGCCAGTAGAGGCTGCATAAACCAAACAAGATACACAGAGCTCCTAATTCTGTGAAGTCCTGAGCATCTCTGTAAGAACTGAAGATGCTTAACACCTTCCTCGACTTGGCCTTTAATCTTCAAATGGAAATGCTGGCTTTGTTATCGTACATTATATCTACTGACTCTATCTATAGAGCATCACTGAGAGACATTCCAAGAGAAAAGTTGCTTTCGTATGCAAAGAGCTTCAGAATAGCTGGCAGGACAAACAGGGTGTGGGATTTTTTTGCATGTGCACACATGCCCATGCCAAAAATGTGTTTTCCCTCCCAAGGTGCAGAGCTAGCAAAGAAAATTTTAAAGCATTAGTTTGAAGATATTAAATGAACAGGAAGCATGCTCTGTAGTTGGGACAAGGTAACAATATCTGCTGGTCACACTTTATTCCCTTCGGTTTGATATGATGATCAATGAAATGATGTTGACTTTTGAGCCCTGATTGAGGCTTTTCTTAAGCCTGCTTCAGGAAGGATGACATTCTAATTGCACCAATGAATTGTTTCAGCCCAGACTTTAAGCACAGACACATTTTACTGAATAATCTAAATGTATGTAATTTGACACAGTGACAGATTAATACTTAAGCATTAGACCAGCAGAACAATTAGATAGCTGAAACGTGCCCTACATCTTAATGTCTGTATGACTTCAGGAAGTCATGTTAAGTCCTACTTTTCAGAAAGATCTGTCACCACTTTAGTGATAGAAATAAATCAGGCTATCAAAGGATTTAACTGAATTGTAAATAGATTTAACAATTATACTTAATTCTAGAAAATTAAAATCTAGGGAATTACTTTAAATTCTAGGTGCTGAGTGTATTTAGTCAATTGTTATCACTGATGTTAGTACTTTTTAGTCTTTAACACATTTTAAATTTGTGTTAACAGGAATGAAATACCAAAGTCTGAGCTACTGAGTAGAAATATTACTGAGTAGAAATATTATTTAAGAAGAAAACATATTTTAAAATACATGATGTTGCTCTTTCATATTACTTAATCAGCATTATAAATTAGAATTTATGTAGAATTAGGTTTCTGGTATGCATAGTACTGTATACAAGTCATATTAGGTTGTCTGCTGACCACAGATATTTAGTTTGACCTCAACAGTGCAGAAAGGGGCCTTTATACACTTTAGTTAAACAATAAATTGTATTGTGCTAATATAAATAATATTTGTTCTCTTTGGGGAACTATGGATGCAATAATAAGGGGCTAGTAGGAACACTAAATACAGAAGATGTGTGTTTTCTAAATTATCCCCTGATTAGATGAACACAAGATGCTAGGATATTGTATTTGAATTTTTTTAAAAAATTACTAAAGCCATGATTTTATTACTTTGGTAATGGTTCTTTGGTTACCTGACCAAAGGCAGCTAGATGGCTGCTTAGTCTAGTCTACCTGATTAATTAAACTAAGAAGGAAGTACCTCTAAATTGAATGTCAAGTAGATGAATGAAGACTCTGATACTTCCTGTAATACAGAGAAAGCTGTGCCAAATAAATAAAACTAGAACAAATCTATATTAAAACGTACATATATTAAGTGTTCTCCACTCCATTACACCAGTGGTATACCCATGTAACTTTATGGACTTCAGTAGCATTACTCCTGATTTGGAGTGAGAGCAAAATCAGGCCTTACTTGATAGATAAAGCAGTTAAGTGGAGTGGAGTTGTTGGAACTCAGAGGGTACTATAAATTGTTATCATGCTGGGCCTGGAAGACATTTTGCTTAATATT
This sequence comes from Dermatemys mawii, assembly GCA_007922305.1. Taxonomy (NCBI): domain Eukaryota; kingdom Metazoa; phylum Chordata; order Testudines; family Dermatemydidae; genus Dermatemys; species Dermatemys mawii. The sequence goes on from ML677326.1 coordinate 30,196,608, forward strand.
ACTGTCCTTTTGTTTCTGTTGTTCCTCTATTTATTTTATTAGCTCCTGTCTAAAATGTTGGATACAAGGGATTTTTAAACTGCACTTGTAATGGACTCTTTAGCGCAATATGTGGCAGAACAGAATTTTATCTCAAATATCATTTAAAATGCCCTTTTAGATTATTAAATAAGTGATCAGCAAAATAATGAGTAAAGTAGCTAAATCTTTCTAACACTGTTTACTTGAAAAAGAGGCTTTACTAATTTGCAGTAAGTACAGTCAACCGAATCAGATAAATTCTCATTGGCTGTGATCTGAAAGTAGTTTTACTGTAGGCACAAATTATCATTTGCCCATAAAAGGGCTCTCTTATGCACCCTTGCCACGTGAGAAGGGAGAGAGAATCAGCCTTGCAGAAACCCTTGGAAGGTGCATCCTAACCCCTTATAGTTAATGATTTGGTTTGTGCTCAGAAGCATGAGAATTTATGTAACTGTGATGTTCTCATCCATATAAACATATATTGTGAGATTTTTCAAAAATACATGAGAACTGGGTGCATAATTCCCATTGACTTTCAGTGAATGTTAGGTACCTAATTCCCTCCGAGGATTTTGAAAATCCTGTACTTCATCCTTTTTTGAATCCTGCTAACCTCTGGAACTCAGTGATACCTGTGGCATTGAGTTTCCCAGGTTGATTATGAATTGGGTAAGAAATATTTTTTCATCACTTTTAACCCTGTTTCTTTGGATTATATGTTCCTTTCATCTTGTATTACAAGAAGGAAATCATTTGCTATCCAATATTTTATATTCTTCTTTCACACCTCCTTCCTAAACTACAGTCTTAATCATTTCAATCTTTCTTCACATATAAGCCATGCCATGGTCTGAATCATTTCATTAATTTATTTATTAAACACTTAAAATGACCTTGGGATTTGGCACAATATGTATGAAATGATTTTAGTCCAAAAGCAATTAATGCATATTATTACTGTGGAGCAGTTTGCCTGTCTCAAACAGCAGATTTGTGTTTGACTTTATTCAGCAAGACTGCTTTAGAGATGGCATGCGCTATCTCTAGAGTACATGATAATGCCACATTCAGAATGACAGCGGTCCAAGCCTCGGGGCAGTAAATGCTTCTTGAGATATGTTCAATTGCTGTTTAACTGTGTTTAGCCTAAGGTGCAGAGAAAGAAGTCACTGATGCTTTCAAAAGTGTTTAAGTATTTTAATAGTGTCTTGGCATGTCAGAAAATGCCACAGTACTGACTGGGGTGCAGCTCACTGAATTGCTGCAATTAGGAGGTAGGGATTTCCAAATCAGTAATATTGTGGCTACAATATATTTGATCAGTTTTCTCAAGTGTGTTTGCATCATCAGTTCAGTTACATTCTGTATTTTTTTTTCTGTGATAATATACGGCAGTTGATTCTTATTTCACAGTTTATACACCAGACTTTAATATGAAAACTATGTACGTGGCTCTTGTTCAATTACACAAGCTTAGTATTCTCTCATTTATTATAAATATATTGCAACCTCAGATGCATATTATTATGCATGGAGGTAAAAGAACATGTGTTGCAGGAAAGTGTAAAGTGAGGAAAGGGAATGCAGGTGGACAAAAATATATATTTTGAGCTCAAACTCCCTATGCTGTCAATGAGAGAGTGAAGAAGGAATCAACTGCTCTTTTTATGGCTTTCTGGAAACACTGCAAGGACATAATTTATAGGACCTTGACAGCTGGAACTACAGAGTGATGTAAAGGGATGTGCTCATGCAGAGAAGGCAGCATAATCTACTTGCTCATCTTCTGATATTCCCTTACATGGCAAAGGCCACTGCTCATAACTTCACCTGTACATGATTCCTGCTTTAGATATTATGAACTTAATGGTGTTGTTTAGGCAAGTCCTGTGTTGCAACTTGTGCAGAGCCAACTTCTCTCGGAAGAGCTCTAGCGTAAGAATTATGCTTCAAGAAGTACAGTCTTTCCCCCAGCATCCCAACGCACAGTGGGGGTGTGCAAGCTGTACCATGTCTTTTGTGCAGTTGTGGGAGTAAGACAATGACTCCATGCATTCTGGGGTGATGTATACTTCCAAGAGCAGTAACTAGTGCATATGAACCTTTGAGTCCAGGGACTATGACTGTCCCAGCCTTTTTATGTGGTGTAAGAGAAGGGAGGCCTCCAAACATGTGTATTAGCAATCCATAACAATCTGGATTTATTTGGTGAGAAAACCGGACTAACACTCAGAAGACCTGGGTTTTATTCCTACCTCTGTCGCTGGCCTCCTTGGTGATCTTAAGTATGTCATTTTGCTTGCCTTTATGCCTCTGTTTCCTCATCTGTAAAATGGGGATAATGAAATTGACTTCCTTTGTAAAGCACTCTGTGATGCACTGATGAAAAGAGCTTTAAGAGCTAGGGATTAATAATATGGCAGTGTCTGTGAATGCAAAGCTACACAGGAAGTGTATGTGTCGGAATGGTATATCTATAGGAATGTCCTCAATCTGAGTAGGTGCACATATTAATGGTACTTTTGCAGCATGTATATCTGTTTGTCTTTAAAAAGAGGGTGGGATGCAGTGTGAGCTAGATGATTGTATTATTTATGCCACTTTCTTTTATGCTTGCCAGAGTTTACTGTTCCATGCATGTTAACCTCCTAGAAAAAAAACAAACTAAAACAAAAATCAAAAATCAAAAAGAACTGCTTCATTTGTTTTTATCTTAATGTGAATCACACTTTCTCTCTGCAGTGTTAGGTGCCTTGATTTCCTGATAATAAGCAATCCTTCTAGCCCTAAAGCAACAGCCGTCCACAATCTCATAAACATACACATGCATATAAATAACCTCCCTTATTTGCATACTCCCGTGCAAAGGAATGATGGAAAACACAAAACAGATTATTAAAAAAAAAAACCCTCACAAGTTCAACAAAATTTTAAAAATGTAATCAATAATTACATACATTATTATGGGTGCTCCTTTAGGGAGCACATCAGAGCCCTCACCTAATTTTGAGTCTATAAATCATGTGCCCCATACTTTTCAAACCCTCCCTTCAATGAAAATACCTCTAATTATGCCCCCCCTTAACCTACCAATATGTTGTTATATATCATCATTTTACCAATCATATGTGGCATTTCCCTCCGCCAAATGGTCCTATGTAGCCTTCCCTCCACCTGCACGCAGAGAAACTGTGGTGTAGCTCTCCACAATATATTTCATCTTTTTGCATATGCTTTGAGTAGTAAAATTGTTTCTATTAGCATTTAATGTATTATCATTAACAAGTGAGTTATCACCTGTTGAAAGGAAGGGGACAGTTCACAGCTCAAAGCTACTGTTTTAGGCTCTCGGAAAACTCAAGCAGATCTACACTGGCTTCCTGTTTTTAAGGTATTCTTTATAATCATGAGCTTCCCCCTCACCACACACACACACACACACACACACACACACACACACACACAGACACACACAGACACACACACACACACACACACACACACACACACACACACCCCCCTTTCAAATGGCACATATTACATTTTGGAAAACACTCTTCTAAAAGTATCAACAGCAGGTCATACCAAAAGGTGATATTTTAAAAACAGAAAGAGAACATACAAACTATAGGAAAGATATGTGTTTCCTGTCCATAGTGCTGGGGCCAGGATAATCTTAAGAGGTTGGGGGAAGAGAACCTGAATTTTTATACTTTGTACATAGGCAAGGAGATCAAAGAGAAAGAACAGCCAAGTCGGCTAGAAACTGAGCCAGAGGATATGTCCCGCACAATGCCTCATCTGTCTCGCTTTTTGTGATGTATTGACGTATTAGCTGCATCAGCAGATGCATGAGTTGGATAATCTCCTCTTTTCAGTGCAGTTGTGTTTAGGTTGGAAAATAATGAGTAACAACATGCCGCAGCTTAGACTTGGGCACTAATGCTTCATGTTTTTAAGTGGAATATTTGACATTATCTGGTCTCTTGCATGCCCAGGTTCTTACTCGCTCATATTTCCATCCTCCATAAAGCAGAAAGCATAATTGCTATTATTATTATTATTATTATATTTGTAACCTGGTAATTGCTACAACAGATGCTAGGTGCTTTGCAAACATTACCCTAAAGAAATTGGTTGCAGTCCAAGACTTTAAAACGTGGCTGCTAAATTTAGGCACTCAGGTAAGTGATCTGGCTGTCTAAAACTGCAGAATTTCCAGAAGCTTCCACTGAAGTTAATGGGAACTGCTGGGTGCTCAAGAATTTTTTGAAATTTGCCTGCTTTTTTTAGATGCCTAAACCTGACATAGGAGCCTAACTTTAGCCATCTGGTTTTAAAAATTCTATGCTAAGAAGACAAGTGATAAGTAAAGGTGATGATTGACTATCTGAAGTGCATGGGAGGCTATAGAATAAGGAAACTGCTTTTTTATGTTTAAAAAAAAAAGTGAGATTAAAATGAGTAGTATATGACCAAAATAAAAAATATAAAAATAATAAATAAGAATCTATACAAGGAGGAATACTGTCCCACAAGGATCATTCTCTTACTTATTAGCATGGTGATTTTTTTCATCCCTGACATTTTAAAGCATCTGTGTGAGTCAAAGGATACGTCTGTAATGCAAAAAAGGACCTGCAGCAGCAAGTCTCAGGGCCTGGCTCACCTGAATCAGGCTCATGCCAGGGGGCTAAAAATAATAATGTAGATATTCAGGTTTGGGTTGGAGCATGGGCTCTGAGGAGAGAGATTTCTGAGCCTGGGCTCCAGTCTGAGCCCAAACGTCTACAATGGTAGTTCTTGTTCCATAGTACAAGTCTGAGTTAATTGTCACTAGCTCTGAGATTCGCTACTGCAGGTTTTTTATTTTTGGGTAGGAGGGGCAGTTCAGTGTTTGACGTACCCATGGAGTTTTAAGATATGGGGACTACGATAGAAATCTGTTTGTCTTTCTTGATGAGTTATCTACCAACTATGATGACAAATACTGCAATATGTCTTATCCACTTAGTCTTGTCCATTAGTAGTGTAGTCTCCACTGAAGGGTTTAATTGTAAAATGAATTCTTCATTTAAAACCTTATGTATCATGGCTGCACACGTGTTTGAATGTGGATTATACTGCAGATAAAAAGCAACTTTTATTTAAGTGCAAAAAGTAGAAATTAATCTCATCTGGGAGCTAGCAGCTCTTGATTATGAAGAGATAAAAATGTAAGATCACTGCATTTCAATCTGGACCCAAAAATCAGTAGGGATAGTATTAATTACTTAATAGGTGAAATAATTTTATGAGTTAGGTTATATGGAATATAAGATTAATGCACTTCATAAAGAAGAAAAATATTCCTGAAATGCCACATAATGGTATTCCTTTTGATATGCCACATTACAGCAGCTTAATAAACTAGGTTCAATTTCAACAAAGCACTAAACTTTAAACTAATCCTATCCCTATTTAGCAAGGGTGGGATTTTGAAAAGCACTCATCATTGTCCTAGCTCTACTGCCATTGAAGTCTGCAATGATTTTGAAAATTCCACTGCAAAGTACTCAAGCACATGCTTAACTTTTAACATAAGTGTAGTTCCATCCAATAGGTGTACTTGTCTGCTTAAAATTTAAGGATGTGCTTGAATGCATTGCTGGTGATGAGGCAATTGGAGGAAAACCACAGTATCCTTATGCGATCCATTCTAGGAGAGCTAGCCAAAAGTATGACTTTCAAATTCATTATATCTCACTGTAATTTTCTGGTTTTAGTAGGAAATATGGTTTCAGAATGACAAAATTGAAAACAAACTTTGCATTTGTCTGAAAGGGCGGAAGGGTTGCAATGGAGTGCCAAACAAAATGGTAAATCCTTGAAGTGACTTATCCAATGTCTGCTTATGTTGGCAGACTCTTTGAGTTCAGTAGGCATTGGATCAGGCCCTGTCTGATATGTTAAGGAAAGAAAAACAATAACCTAAAATATGGCAGTTTACTCCTGGGGAAATGCTGCACAATTGTGTATGTGCATAATTAAGGAGCCATGCATACTTTTAATTTTTTGCGCAGAAAAAAGCTTCTGCTGGAAAGTATGTTGCAGTTCCACCTTTTGCCCACCAGAGGGCGATATGGAAAAGAGCATGCCTGCCTTTTTCACAGTGCCAGTCGGGCCAGGTCAGGAGACAGAGGCTACAGGGAGACAGATAATGTGGGGCTGCTGGGGAATCAGAAAGGGACTCATTAGGGCTAGTTGGGGAAGACAGGCAGGGGCTGAATGGAAGTGGAGGCGCAGGGCCACACAGTGATAGGGGAGGGGATTCAGGGCCAGGGAGAGGAGTTGGCTGATTTGGGGCACAGAGACACACAGGAATGGGGGCAGAGGAGATTTTTCATTGTTCTGGCTCAGAATTCCCCAGGAGTGAGTAGCTGATTCGGAGTAATTATACTGTCATCTTAAATGTAAACAGATCAAATACTGCCATTCAGTAGATATTTAAAATGATTGTAATAGTAATTCAAATAATAATAATATTTTGAATGGTCATTGATTTTATAATTCATTTTCAGATAATCAGAGACTTTATTAGGAGAAAAGCTAAGTAGGAATGAGTTTTGCCTTGTTCTAAGTAAAAAATAAGATGATTTGCCTGCTTAAAAATCAGTATTGCCTGGGCTTCAGTAATAAATTATTTATCCTTGCTTCTTACCTTTAGGGAGTGTGAGAGTAATTCTACACTAACCATGATGAACAGTGCAGTTTTTCTGTTATAGTCTCTGCATCCTGTGTACAACTCCCAGGCCACAGTCATTTAGAATTGATAGGCTGACAAATGACAATATTTTTGTTATCTGCCACAAAAGAAGAAAACTGAGAGTCAGAGCTGAACCTAAATTTAAAAGTCTTTGAAAAGCAGCAATAATAATTATTATAATAATAAAACCTTAACTCATTGTCAAGTACACATAGGTAACCAGGGTTGACCAATCTAGGTTCCAATCCTGTTCTTACTGAAGTCATGGGGATAAGAAATGTTAAACAGTACACAACATTATTTTAATCAGAGAATCCTCTATGGTGTAAAATATTCATGAACTGAATTTATAGTGCGCTCCATGAAAATCTTGACACTTATGGCTAGATTCACAAAGGGACTTAAGTGTTTGCAATGTCTAACTTTTAGGCACTGAGAAAATCACTGGGAATCACAAACCTTAAGTAGTCAGGTTTCCTATCAACTGAGTGGAGGGAGATAGGTGCTTAAGAATGGGATTCACAAGAGCCAGCATGCTAGGCAGCTCCCTGCCTCAGCTAGTCACTGGGAGATGCCGAGGAGAGGGATGTGTTTTCAGCCCTAACCCACTCAGGAGTTCAGTGCCTAAATCCAAGCTGGAGAGAGGTGCCTATTGATGTTTCAGATTCTCAGTGATGGTTTCATGAGGAAAACTGCCATCAACCTTTAGCTTAGGATAATCACTTGGGATGTGGGAGACCACAGGTTCAAAGTCCCCCCGTGCTTGAGTGGGAGAGAGGATTTGAACAGGGGTCTGTCTTCCCATCTCTCAGGTAAGCACTCAACTACTAAATTATGGGATGTTCTGATGTGGAGTTCTCAAGGACTCTCTGATTGTATAAACAAATGTGGAACAGCTTCAACAGGAGAGACAGATCTACATCAGAATACCCTCGAACTAGGTTTGAAAGAATTAGATTTTTATCAGTAAATCCAGGTAAACATCAATTTCATCATACACTTCCAAACCAACAACAATATTTGTATCAGTAATTGAAATTTGCAGATTTACTTTACAGGCAAAATAAAAAAAATGCTGCTGGATAATTTATTAGACTTTGCTTTAATGATATTTTCTTTGTATATTTTGACCTACATTGACAATTTGTATGTTAGTGGTTATAAAACTGTATTTTTAAATCAATATCTACTCTCATGAAATAGTCTGATCCTCTCCTATTAACTGACCCCCACATAATTTCCTGAAGCTGAACATTTAAAATGATAAACATCTTTTAAAAAGCTATAACATAAACACCAATATTATCTGTCTGAAAATAAAAATCAAATTCTGCCAAGTCAGTTTATAGCCCTGTGGTAAGGACACTCACCTGAGTTAGGGGAGACCTTTTTAAACTCTCTCATTAGATAAAAAGGGGATGTGAACCAGGGGTCTCCCATATTCCAGGTGAGTATCCAAATCACTGGGCTACAGGTTATAAAGGAGGGTTCTCCTCCTGAGCTATTTTGGGTGGAATAAGTGGCCTCTGAGCCCACCTACAAGATCAAGCCCCACAGGCAAGTTAGGAGGAGGAACTCCTCTCTTTCCTCAGTCTGTGAATCACACTGGGGCATGGATGGGAGATTGATATCCGGATACCTAAGGTAAGACAGCGGTGTGCATGTTCAGAGGCAAGAACATAGGCACTTAAGGAAGTTTTACTGCAAAAACATAGGTACAATGTGAATTTAGGCACTTATGGGATCCAGGTGCAGTTTAGAGGTTTTGTGAATACATGTGGTACCTAAATCCCTCTGTGATTCTAGCCCTTAGTACTCTATGATAGTTAATTGTAAGACGATAGTCTTTTCAGTGTTCCTCATAGGGAATTCCACAAGTAATCTTCCTCAGGTAAGCATCATGGTGGGATAAACACGAAGGTTGGGATTTCCAAAAGCACTGAACGTCGGTGTAACTCTGCTTCCATTGAAATCGTGGACTGAGTAGGACTTTTTCCATTGACTGATGAGTTCAGACGCACTGTGCTTCACACTAAGCACCTGTGAAAATCCTACCCCAAGATCTTACCCACTGTGAATCTTTTCATACAACTGGAGGGAAAAATGGTTAGTTTTGACAGAAATGAAAGTTAATTTGTGTAGGGTTCTTTTTGATTTATTAAACTGAAAAGGAATAAATATTTCCCAGTGGAAATATTCCCAGCAATCAAAAAGATCATAGGGCAAACAAATATTAAGAAGGTGAAATAGTTCCAAATTACTTGCATTTTACTTTATTAAATTGTATAATGGCCTTAAGATAAAAAACTGTGTATAACCTACCTATTGACATATGGCCAGGTTTTGTCACTCTTCCTCATGCTGAGTAGTACCTTACTTGAATTAGACTAATAGTAACTGGGATTGCTCACAGAGTAGAGTACTGCTAAGTGTAAATCAGGGTATCAGAATTTGGCCCAGTTTTTGGAAGTGTGTGTGTATATATGTAAAATAACATACTTTTCCTAATTTCAGTTGCAATTATGTAAATATCAAAATAATTTAAGAACACCTGCCTCTACCAGGCTGCAATACTGAGCCCTGTCTGAACCAAAAATCCAGCTGATTTCAGTGAGTGGCCTATGTGTATAATAGCAGAAAGGTTTTGGTTTCAGAGTTCAGGAACTACAGCATTCCACACAGCACATTGTAGTCACAAAACATTTTCCTTTCAGCCAGCACTTCAGCAGTCAGGTTCCTACATGAACACACACCACACTTTTGACTGTACATATTAGACTGAAAAAGGGGTGTTGCATGAACTTATCCATTACTGTTTTTAATTTGCTTTTTTCACATACATGTTCATACAGCTTGGGCCCTGATCCTCAAAGGTATTTAGGCAACTAAATGTCTTTGAGGATCTGGGCTCTAAGCCCCAGTCCTAAGAAGATTTATGCACATGCTTAACTTTATATTCACAAAACTCTGATGATGACAATGGGACTTTTCACGCAGCATATGCATAAGTGTTTGGGGGATTAGGGCCTTACAGTACTAATAATAGTGATAAGATACTGAAATGTATTTTACAAAGAATCCAAAAGAAAGATTTTGTGTTTAAATCAGTTAAAGAAAGTGGGCAGCACAAAATGAGGCATCTGGCTGATTATGGCAGTGTGGGTATCCATCAAGATAAGATTCACAAGCTAATTGGTACCAAAAGTTGTTAAAAATTATGCCTAAACTAATATATGTCAAGAAGTGCCTTTGTGCCCACACTTCTCAGTAATTTGTGCTGCCAATGTCTGGTAGAATTGCACACCTTGTTGTTGCATATGACATATGTATTATTAGAGTTAACATGTGGTTCAGTGATTTTTACCTTTAAAGATTTTGCCAGAGCAAAACTTTGTTTTAAAAGTTCATTAATCACATTGAGGAAGGGAAGACGTTTTCAATACATTTTTAAAAAGGAAATTCTCCTCTGTTTTTAGACTCGAGGCCTCTACCAGATGTAGCCCTGACGGGAAAATGTACTCGAGAGTGTGATGAATATGGTCACTCGGACTCCTGCTGGATGCCAGTTCGCACTTCGCCTGAAAGGAAGCAGAAAAACCAGCCAAAACTCTCCACCTTCATGCCCGTTGATGAACGAGGTAGTCAGGAAAAGCTTGCCAATGGAGAAGCCTCCCTCATGGGTGATCGCAACAGAAACCTCCTGAACAAAAAGTTGACCTCATCCTATGAGACCTTCAGTGCAGCTAGCTTCAGCAAAAATGAGGAAGCCAATCCAGAGGATATCCCCCTTACACAGACAGGGGAATACAAGCCATCTCCTGTCAATACTCTAACTAGAAGAGAAGTTTACCTGTAGGTTATAAAGAAGCCACAAAAAAGTTCATTTACATATGAGAAGGAAAAGGGGCAAAAAAAAAAAAATTCTTAAAATCAAAACAGTTTAGCATGAAAAAAGAAGAAGAAAAAAAGAGGGGGCCACCAAAGAGACACAAGCTTTGCCTGCCACTTCTGCCTCCGTATCAGGCATTTAATTATATAGTCTGCCTGACTATACTGTACAATGTAGAAACCATTGTTGTTACTTGCATGTCTAATCCCCCTCACTGATTTTTATTTTCTTAAATTTATGGTTGCAAATTGCTTTCATGGTAACCAGCCTGATTAAAAGAACACAACACACTGTTAAAACTCCTTTGCTGCAGCATGATTTAAGCCACTCTGATTTTGTTTGATTTTCATCTGACTTGTAAAGGATAACAGGTCAGGGGAAATATACTCCAAGCATATCATCTGAACATTGCTGATCCCCATCAGGGGTGATCCTTCAGAAACCGTACCAATATAGAGGTAAATATAAAGGGATAACCATTAATAGGCACTTTGTGAAGATCACAGCTTTAATATTCTCACCTGAGGCTTGAAGCAAGAGAATTATACTCAGCCTGAGACTGCAGTCCAAAAGGTGGCATATTTCCCTATGAATCATGAACTCTGGGTTCTGTTTTATCCATACAATGAACTCTCTATCGGCTTACTTCAGCATAACAAAATTAATGTCATATGTACCGTAGCATACTAATGATAAACTCATGTTATTTTGGACAAGACATATATCTAGTCGAGATGATCATAGTAACTAAAAAGGCCAAAGATCACACTATGGATCAGGGGAATTGCTAAGTATTTGGTCTTGGTTTAGAAATCCAGTGTACCCACAAACCATATGCATGCACACATAAATACACATTCAGTTACATTTTGCACAGCAGCACAGTCCACAAGCCCAGATGATCTACTACTACTTCAATGGATTTTAGTAGAATGCCCAAAGGAACTGCTAAGATGTTTGCTGATAATGTTAGAACAACATACAGCATCTGCTGTATATGATACTGCCAGTTCCAGGAAATATTTTCCAAAAGGTTACATTTTTTTAAAAAAGAAGCTGTGTCGATGTCATCTAGAACACTTTTTGGGGAAGGTGGATGGGGGAGAAGTGGTGTGATGCAGTGACAAGAGTACATTGCAAGTCAAGTAGAATTTCTTTTCAGAGTGCACGGTATGCTTGCTAAATCTTTTGTCATCAGTGTTGCAGATTACCAATTGTGTTTTGTCAAAGAGATGATGCAAGTTTTCTTGAAACACAAGTGCATTAAAACTGTCCTGTGCAATATGAAACAATGTCAAGACTCAACACACTTAAATAGGGTAACAAACGGTCTGTCTTGAATTGATATGATACTTTACACGATAGATAGAGAAGTCACAAGGAATCCAAACTAATCATGATAGCAAAGTGCTATGGCCAGTGACAGTTCTCACGGTGTGCACTTCTTAAAGGGAATAGGAAACAAAACAGGTTTTTGTGCAATAAAAGCAACAAAATGTGCAGAATTTGAGCTAGTTGCTTTGTAGCTGACAATGTAGTAATAACTGAATACTGAATTCAGACATTCATATGAAAATGACAATCAGTCAACACAGTAGGGACAGTTTGAGAAGGGTGCAAACATTCAAATCCCTGAGTGTTTAACCTGGCATTAAGGCATGGCTAGATGGCTGTCTAGTAGACTGTAGTCACAATGTAGCTTTGGGTAGTTTCTTCCTTTTGAAGAATTACATAGAGAATATAACACTAAACAGCCTGAAATATAGGTTGATAAATCAGTACAACTCATCAGAACATTTACTTTTAATATTCTCTTCTCTATATAGAGGGGTGCCCTTTTTGGCCATTACATTCCCCTCTTAAGTTTAGCATCAAAATGAAAAACTAGTTTGTGTGTAGAAGTTATGATGAATGGACACATGTTATGAAGAAAAAAATAGTAAAACAAAGATTAATAATTGAACTTTTTTACATTTATTTAAATTATGGAGAGATGCAAATTAGTACTTTATTATAAGACTGTAAAGAGCAGTTACTGCATTGTGTAATCTGTAAGTACCTGTTACGGGGAAAAAAAGATTCTAAAGATGCTTATGTAATGTATACACAGTTTTATTGCACGCTTCAACAGAATACAGAATTGCATAACATATTCAACAACTTTTTTCTTTAACAGGAACTTTTTATTTAATACTACAGTTGAAAACCACTAGATGACTTGTTTTAATATATCTTTAACCACTTTTTTTCCTAAAAAGCTAATGATATAGGTCATAAAAGACCTTCAGATTAAATGGATCAGCAGTCACTCACCTGTTTTTGCACCACATAAGGTAGTTATGCCATTGTCATTTATTGAGCAACTCCTTAGAACTAAAATGGGTATGAAAAAAATCAAAAAAAAAATCAATGTACTTTAAATATTCACAGTAATTCTAGTAGTACTATCCATCATAACATGTCAATTACTATTATGACCTGGCATGACACAGAAATACGTTTTGTGTTTGTAGTTTTTTTTCATTGAAATACGTTAATCTGGTGCCACTCCATATATAGCGTGCTTTTGTAAAAATAAACACACAAAACAAAAATGAATTAAAAAAAAATTTAGAGCGAATGCAAAATATGCAACTGTGCCTTTTATACCTGTTGTTATAGTAGAAAGGTGATTGGGTTTGGGCACTGAGGGGTAATGGGCTATTCTCAACTTTTTTGGACCTGTATATTGATCCCTGTTTATTTTCTGATAAATTATAAATAATATATTTAAAAAAATGCCTTCTGCCAAACTCAGATATTGGACCAGTCTTACGTATCTTTGATTATGAAAATCAGATTGTAGCTTAGCTATGTGCTGCTTTTTTGTTTTCTTTCCAATCTATTGCCTGGAAAGCTACGGTATAGATTACAATAGATAAAATACCATATAGTTATTTAGCAAGGTGTCATAAGTTCATTTTGCCAGGAAAACTGGTGATTTAGTGTCTCAATTGCTTTTAGCTGCCATTCCATTTTTTTGTATAGTATAAAAAGTGTCCTTTTGTTCCTTCCATGGGAAACTCAAATGAACTTTGCATGTATTTTAGATTAGGACACATTTATAGATTGACGCATAACTATATAACTATATATGTATTAGAGAAGTCTGTAGCTTCAGTCTAAAATCTAATGCTCCTTCTGAACCTCCAGATCTACTATATTATTCAGTATAGTTTCTGACTGGCCTGCTGCCTGAGTTTCAGAAAAAAAAAATACAAGGTAGACATTATTTTTATGTGAGGAAGAACTAAAATGGGATCGAAGATGCTTGGCTGAAAGGCTACCCTAGGAAGTTGTCAAGTAGGAAATGTAGAGTAAGGCCAAATGAATCTGCCATAAATATTGCTGTTGCTAAAAGGCTTTTAAGGAACTTGAACAAAGCAGATTCTTATGTTATACAGTGTTTCCTTAAGAAATGAAAGAGAGTAGTGGACAACAGTAGAAATGAATGTAATGTAGCAGTTAAACTGAGTTGCTACCTGAAGAGCATAACACATGGAAGAAGGCATCATTTTCCAGCTACTTGGGGTACACTTTCAGACTTTCCCTAAATTTTAAAGCACTTGCATTCAGTGTGGTACGATCTGTTTGTAATATTAATCATTGACTATTGTTCTGCAACTTGGATGTTGATAGTGAAGCAGAGAACAATTTATCATTGTTTATTATGAGTCACTATGCACGCACCTATGCTAAACATGGCAAAATGTATTAAATGCTAGTCCACCTCTATTTATGAAATATTTTACATAATTTAATTTGCTTTTGTACAGTTTTATGTAAATAAATTGCTTGTCATTTTTGTCTCTGCAAATTAAAAATATAACATGTTCAAAAAGTTGCCAGCGTATTTTCTCAGATAGGTTATTTCACTTTGGTAGGAAGATAGTGAAGAAATTCACAGGCTAGTTTGAGCAGAACATTCAGTTCTATTTCATGCATGATAAAATAAATAAATAAATAAATGCTGCTCTGATAACTGGCCACTTCAGCTAGCAATGTAACTGTGGCATGACTTTTCTCTCTAGTGAAGTACCCTATGAAGTAATTTCAGAGTGGTAGCCATGTTAGTCTGTATCTGTAGAAAGAACGAGGAGTACTTGTGGCACCTTAGAGACTAACAAATGTCTTTGGGCACAAGCTTTTGTGGGCTAAAATCCACTGCATCAGATGCACAGAGTGGAACATACAGTAGTGGGATAGATAGATATACACAGAACATGAAAAGATGGGGTTGCCATACCAACTCTGAGACTAATCAATTAAAGTGAGCTATTATCAGCATGAGAAAAAAAATTGTAATGATGATCAGGATGACCCATTTCAAACCATTGACAAGAAGGTGTGAGTAACAGGAGGGGAAAACTTAACATGGGGAAATATATTCCAGTTTATTTAATGACCCACCTGTTCCCAGGCTTTATTCAAAGCAAATTTAATGGTATTCAGTTTGCAAATTAATTCAGTTCAGCAGTTTCTTGTTGGAGTCTGTTTTTGAAGTTGTTTGTTGAAGAATTGCCACTTTTAGGTCTGTTACTGAGTGACCAGAGAGATTGAAGTGTTCTCCTACTGGTTTTTGAATGTTATGATTCCTGATGTCAGATTTGTGTCCATTTATTCTTTCATGTAGAGGCTGTTCAGTTTGGCAAATTAAATTAGCTTGAATAAAGACTGGGAGTGGCTGGATTATTACACAAACTGAAATCTATTTCCTCACGCAAAGTTTTCCCCCTACTGCTGCTCACACCTTCTTCTCAGCTGCTTGAAATGGACCATCCCAATTATCACATCATTTTTTTATCCTGCTGATAATAGCTCACCTTAGTTGATTAGTCTCTTAGAGTTGGTATGGTAATCCTATTTTTTCATGTTTGTGTGTGTGTGTGTGTGTGTGTGTGTGTATATATATATATATATATATCTATATCTTCCTACTGTATGTTCCACTCTGTGATGAAGTGGGTTTTAGCCCACAAAAACATATGCCTAAATAAATTTGTTAGTTTCTAAGGTGCCACAAGGACTCCTTGGTTTTTTTTATGATTAGTTACATTCCACATTTCAAGTTTTGACTACTTCATGGCCTGTTTTAACTGGAGAAATAAAATACTTGTAATAGCAGCACTTTTTTGCCATTAATATTAAAAGCGACCTATCTTTTTAAAAATTTAGAAATTGTTTATGTTAAAGTGAAAAAAAATCTAAGTAAAAGTACAGCTGTGTTTATTCACACAATAAAATAGCAATTTACTTTTCGGGAGTAAAAAGACGTTTAATTCTCTTTTTTAAAAAGTTCCATAGCATTAACAATTACCATGAAATGTCTGATCAGAAAGGATGCAGTGCCAAGGCTAATACAAGATTTTGCAGAGCAGTATGCAATAGCACATGGAGTTCCTTCCCATCTCTGAACCAGATCCTTCCATCTCCGTATACCCACTTAAGATCACAACCAACGCAGCCTCAAGAAGGACGAGCAGGAAAACGAGAAGAAGCTGATCTTGTAGCTACTGGGGTCAAACAGTTTATGGTTAAAACAGAGATATAGGTCCCAACTCCTCCTTTCCCCCATTTTATTTTTGACCAATGCAATTCCCAACTAATTAAAAAGGGCACTAATGTACCCGATCTAAAGATGAACCAAGTCCCTTACTATTTTTCCTTAGCCGCAGAATAGGCTTTGAGATTTTTTATGTCTAAATTGACTAGTACTCATAATTTTTATGGCTCATGTTGTGATTATTGACCTCTGACATGGTACTTTCCCTTACCTTGCCTCATCTCTTCAAGTGCTATGTCAAGGAGATGTCTACTTTTTAGCAGAGATCTAAAATCTGTGTGTCTGGGGAAAGGTTTCAAACTTTAAACTGACCCTAAGTTTCCCACACGGCTAGTCATAATCCCCTCCAGAGGCATCATTTTAATGAGTAGCTTTAATCAATCTTTCATGTTTACTTTATGCTAATTCTATACACAAGCATGACCTTCTGTTTATTTTGTCTTTTATTTTCACTCTTCTCTCAAACTTGTTTACAAATTGCATCTAGGAAGGTGATTAAAGCAAGATCAAATAAATGTCCTGATCTGTAAGGAATGGTAAGAGATGAGAATGTAAAATGGAGAAAGCTAACAATTTATGTTCCCCTTTAACCCTGGCTTCATTTCTTCCTCTTGCTTTGCAGTAAAATGTAAATCTTGTGCAGTGACTGAATTTAATATGACTGACCTAGGCAGAAGTAATTTTATGTCTTTACTGAGCTTTCTGTGGGAGTGTGTAGAAGATGCTTAATAGTTCATAAATGTGCAAGCTTGTACTGATGGATGAATCAACATCAAAATTATACCAAAGGCATCAAGGTTTAATTTGTCTAGTGAAATACACTATGATCTCAGACACTGTTCACAAAATGGAGAGAGGGAAGGTACAGTTGATAGGGAAATGTGCTTGCAATGGTATGGTAATATGTATCAAATAACCAGGAAAATTGTTAAAGCAAGAGGTTCAGTACTTGTGCAGGTACAGAGGGAAAAAAGGTTGAGGCTGAGCCGATAATACGGAAGGAACATGCAATCATGGGTTACAACTGGAAGGAATTTGTCGTTCATCATGGATACCTTAGCATTTCAAATTTATTTTAAAAACCCTGCAGCAAAATTGATAGGCCTGTGCTATAAACTACTTATTTACTGTGGACCCCCCTAATTACCAGTAGAAAACCCTTTCTAAATGGGATGCAAAGAACGGGGAAAGAAGTGGCTTTATCTTATCTCTATCCTATCATAGAGGCAGCCAAGGGCTAATATAGCCCCCACAATGCAAGTTGTAGCAACCTTAGTGCTGCTGTAACTTGCACTGCCTGTAACAGTTCCCTGGCAGCCAAAGGTTTCCAGAGCAAAAACAATTCCAGTATTGTTCTCATGACCCAGGAATATCCTATGTAACAGGGAATGACCAAGAGCAGGTGCCATAAAGCCTCTATGTGAGGAAAATTCCCAATAGGTCCTTTAGCCCAGCTTTCCAGAAGGGAGAAAGCAGAGCCAAATTAAATATTAGATGGAGGTGGGGAAAGAGAGAGAGAGAAAAAGAGAGAGTGTGTGCGCTTCCTTCTCTGCCTTTTCCTCTCCTTTATTGTTTTCCACATTTTTATTTTGTCATTTTTTTCTTCCTTTTGTTTTTCCTCAAACTTTTATATTCCTACAGCGTGTTTTGCTACGTCTGTTGTTTCAGTCTATCTCCTCTTAGTCTTTTTGTGTTCATGAACCTCCCCCATCTTCCTTTTCTACTGCCTCAGACATCATTTACCCCATCACATTACCCATTTCTCTAGTGCTCATCTATACACTCCAGACAGATACACTGTGTTCAGTTTACTCACACACTTCCTCCTCAGGAATGTGCACACTTATACCCTGCAAACTCACTCTCTCTCTCACACACACACACACACACACACACACACACACACACACACACACACACACACACACACTTACTTCCCCAAGACAATTAAATATATTCTCCCCATGTCCCTCTCCCCGAGCAATCACAAACCACCCTCTCTATTCCAGTCCCATTCATATTTCTTCCTCTGACAGAAAAAAAGTGCTGGTGAGCAGAAGTCCTTCACTTGAGCTGTTCTTTCTTTAAAACAAAATCAGTTGTTTAATTTTTGCAGCTCATTTAAACGTGGGCAGTTGTGCAATCTTTCTTGTGTTTGAGAGTGGTCCTAAATAGAAGCCAGTGTTATGATGTGTATTGAAAATGGAACAACTAATTTTTCTGGTGCCATCTCTGAACTTTGAGGCGGCTCTTGAAATAACCTGGTCCTTTTCCAGCATCAGAAGGGCTGGGAGGAGCCAGTGTTCAAACTAAGGTGGTGCTTTCATACAAATTAGCAAAAATATTCTACAGATTTTAAGTGATTTAGTCAGATTATTGCACAGGAAGAGAAAATGAAAGACAGAGGCATGGGAGGAAAGACATCTTTTAAGATGAGATTTTAAAAGGATGGTGAATCAATGACATGCAATGATACACGATGGCTCTTTCAGATGGCCAAAGACCTAGCAGAAGCCCCCACCCTGCAGTTGTTGTAAGATTGTGTTAAGTAGAAAGAGAAGGTATGTAAGGCTAGATGAGTGGCGGCAGTGCCAGATCACCGGAGAGATTATATTTGTCAAGTGTATTGGATTGAGTCTGCGGAGAGTTAAAAAAACAAGCAAGACACTGCTGAATGGTACTATACACAGACGCTTGCTCAAAGATAATGTTCACGGTGTGCTGAGGGCACAGTAAGGATGAATAAGTGGAGAGTGATGCAGACTGTACAAAAACAGCTTCAGTCTCAATCCAGCCTCATTCTTCATTTCTCTTACTAATTCACTGCCATAAATAGCTGGAATGAATGTAAGAATATTTTAAACACCAGTTGACCTTTTTTCCCCCCCACTTGACATCTGCTTTGCTTTCTCCCACCTCATTCTGAAGGAGACATGAGCACCAGAACATTAGGTGATTTCATATTCTTTTCCTGTCTGACCTTTGAGTATCTGGCAGGTAGCATGTCCCTATCCTTATTTTTAAGAAGCATTAAATCATGTGAGAAGCCCTCAACTACTGCTGTAAACGTGAATCTGAATACTAAAGGGACACTTACAGGGAAAACAAAAACCTGTCCTTAGATTTAAAATAATTTGCTACTGTGCTGATAAATTCAGGATACTTTTTATTCTGAGGGTTGCAAAATCACCATATGATAAAGAACAGACCGCATGCTGCTTTCGACCCTCTAATAGCAAAACAGTGTTGCCTCTCTAATTCCTGCCCTAATAAAGGAAAGTATAGTAACGTCTTGGGCTTCTGTAAAGTTGATGCACAGTCCATAAATATGAAAAAGAAATAATCAAGTCCAGCTTAACCTGCCTGCCCACATTTTTTATCTAGCACTTTTATGTGACGTGTGCCTTTCATAACTGGAAGTGTCCCTTTAACATGACATAACTTGATTATTCCTATATTTAAAACTCATTTTATGACTAATTAGGTTTCCCATGATGCATTGTAGCAGCCAAGCCAGAGGGAATGCTGTAAGACATCATGGGAGATGTAGTCTGGCCAAGGAGCCTGACTCACAGGAGAAAATAAGGGAACAAGGTATCCAAATTACAACTCCCATGAAGCCATATAAAGATTAATGGTAAACTGACACAAAATGAAATGTCTTGATTTGGTTTAACAACTGAATGTTTTGATTCACGTTGACTGTCCCTAAACTTAATGACTGGCTTAGATTTTTGGGATTGGAAAATATTTTTTTAAATGCAGTGTAATCAACATTTCCATGTGGAAAACTCCAGTTTTGTGGAAGTCACATTTTTTGTTTAAAAAAAACTTTTCAGTGGAGCATTTCCAATCAGCTGCAGTTGTGCTGTGAAGCGCTATAATTCATGAAGATCCAGTGGGATTCCTACATCCTGGAATGATGGGGTTGTGGGCACTGTACCACTAAACTGATTCAGATTCCAGCATCATCAATAGGACAAGCCAATATCCCTGGTACCTCTTAGTGACTGTAGAGATGTAGGGTGAGAATAGCTGCAGGTGAGGTAGAAAAAACTAAGCTGAGAAAAATGACAGCTCAGAAAACTGGAGTAGCGAGCAAACTTTCATCTACTTTGTCTTAATTATGTATTATTTCAAGTTGCTCTTTGTTTCAACATGAACAGAAAAGGAAGGTGGAAGAAGTGATATGATTAACACAGTCGGAAATCAAAATGTAGTCAGATGGCACTTTTCAGTCAGTGAGATTTCTCAGCTTTGTGGCTAGAGTCTCTGCAGCTATGCTGGGTGTCTTGCTCTAGATAATCCTGTATTAAAAAATCAGGCAGACTGTGTAAGCGTTTTAATTAGAACTTCGCTTTGCATTCTCTGGGAATAAGCAATATTTTTTTTTCTGGAAGAACAATGTTGTTGCTTTAGAGAAAGCAATTTCTTATTAATAGGATTCAAATTTGGAAGAGATTAGAATCTTTCAGATTAATCTGCAGTGCACAATGGTTAGATGCGACATGCTCAAACTATTTTTCTTTTAAAATCTGTTTTATTTTAAGAACTACTGCCAATGTCTATGTAACATTAGCCAAAACCTTTTAGAGCCCAAGTCTGCTTTCACTAGTATAAATCAGGCACAAACCACTGAAGTTGTTGGCGTTATGCCAGTGTACAACAGAGTAGAGAAGCAAGTACTGTGACGTTTGTCAGGACACATGATGACAAAATCAGGGAAATGCAAAGCTCAAGCTGATATCTCATTTTTACTTGTCCTGGTATGCCAAAGCACTGTATTGTAGTACATTAGGAATACTGGGCCAGTTTCTCAGCTCCTGTATATCAGCATATTCTAGCTCTATCGGTTGGCAGAGGCTCTGGTGAGTTACTCCAGCTGATGATCTGTTCATATAAACATGCTCTAGTACCCAGACCTATTTAACCTGATGAGTTAAAGGATACAGGATCACGTTCTCTTCTCAGTCTAAATCCATCTTTACCCTCAACATCCTTACCCATTCTCCTGTTTTGATCCACATGCATTTTGCAAGAATGTAGGAGCCGGGTCACTTTGAAAAGGTGTAGGTGACTGTGTAAGGTGCAAGGCAGTGAAGACTCAGGCCCAAGGACTTAAATGATTAAAAGACATCAAAATCAGATAGATTCCAAAGAAAACAAAGGACTGACTCTGGCCACCTTACTGGTCTTGGAGCCACAGGCTGTTTCTTTGAAATACAGTTGATTTCACTGGTGCCACTGTTCTGCTGAATTTTAGTTTAAAGGTGAAAGGAAAGGCTTTTTCCGGGCCAGCCCTGAAGTCAGTTTGATTCTTGTTGCAAATTCCTCATGCTATCATTGATAATGCCAGTAAGTGCCCAGTTCTGTCCCTTGTTAAGTCAATGGAAGTTCTGACATTAAAAGCAATAGCTTGATACAGCACAGGGTTATACATACTGTAAAAATAAGAGATCAAATTATCCTCTGTTCTACCTACGTAACCCCAGCTGGTTTGCACAGGGCTAACTTGGAACAGAATTTGACCCATTCTGTTCATTTTGCTCAGAAGAAGAACAGGTCACTTTGCTCTGATAATGAAAGTTCATGACAAACTCTCTTCATCCTCAGACTCTAATTTGCTCTGAATATGGTCTTAACTGGGGAAATTGAAACACCACACTACCTGAACTAGTGTTTTAAAATGGATTATTCTTAAAACTAGATTGATTTGAGATCCTCAGAGGATCCATTGAAATCCAACCTTATTTTCACTATCTTTGTTTAACATAAGAATAGCCATACTGGGTCAGACCAGAGGTCCATCTAGCCCAGTAGCCTGCCATCTCACAGTGGCCAATGCCAGGTGCCCCAGAGGGAATGAACAGAATGGGTAATCATCAAGTGACCCATCTTCTGTCACCCATTCGCAGCTAGTTATCCTCTTGCTCTCAACAGCACTTTAAAAGACTTTAAAAAGTACTTCCTGGGGAGAAGAAACAACAGCAGTCAGTGCTGGAGTAACACTGGGAGGGTTAGAGACACACATGACAGCAATAACTTTATAGCCTTTTTTCCCCTTCCTTGCAAAGAGATAAAAATACACAGCAACCCATCAGAAGAAGTGGTATCAATTTACTTCAAAGAAAGAAAATACAGCGAGATTTAACACTGGTCCTGAGTAACCCTAAGAGCTCACAATAACGATTTCATTAAAACATGCTATTTATGGATTTTTGAAAATGTTGATTTCAAACTCCATAGAATGCAATGGGTGTTATGAAGATCACTTGGCAACATCCCTACATATTCAACGTGTACAAGTCAGCATAGCTCTGCTGAAATCACTGCAGTGATACGGGTTTGCATCAACTAAGGATTTGACCAACAGTGTTCAGATGCTTTTTTGCATTAATGACAACTCAAACTAAATTCCTATTTAAGAACTATTGCAAGCAATAAATTTGTCAGTAGTTTTTGTTGAAAGAAGAATGTGCTCTCCGTGTTGTTATTCTTGAAAATTGGTTTCTGGATGTGGATGCCTTTTTCCATAATATTTTCAGTACACACAGTCTTATATAAAACAAAGAGGAGTCCCTGTGGCACCTTAGAGACTAACAAATTTATTTGGGCCTAGCATGTGCCATCACAACATTATCAGAAAGGCTGCTATGCTTTCTCAGGTAAATGATATCTTTTAAAACCTGTGGGAAGAAACAGAAAACCTTTACACTCACAGCGTCAGATCTTCAGCTGATATAAATTGGCACAGCTCCACTGAAGTCAGTTTACACCATATGAGGTTCTGGCCCACATTATCTTTTATAATCCAGGTGGAGACACAAGGCACATTCCAGCATTGGCCCCAAAATCAGGGGTTTGCTTTTTAAGACGTGCTGTGCATCTGCAGCTTCCACTGAAATCCCTCCACGGGCAGCCAATGCACGGGGGCATTTTTCACCATTAAAACAATGCCACTTGCTCTCTAACTTCCACAGGGTGCAACCAACACAATCCCCACAGCGTGGCTGGTGCCTTACGGGGCCAAACCCTGCCTCTGCCTCTCTCCTCCTCTCCTTTTGCAGCACTGAGGGAGCAATCCCTGCTCTCTGCCAGGTGTAAGATCTGCAACTATAGCAGGTCTTTTTGTGCTTCTCCTACTCCGCATCTGAGCCAGAACTCATTAACAATCTAGTCCTAAATTAAAGAGAGAGAATACGAGCAATTAAGGATCAAGCATAGCTGTAGTTGGAAGAGAGATTTCAATTGCTGATCTAAGTGAAAGGTGCCATATCAGGCAGTAAGGATGCTAGGCAATATTTCCATATGCAGGTGCCTAACATTAAGCACCTAAAATTATATTTCAGTACACAGTTAAAAGTGACATAGCCTTTATAAGTGCTGAACATCAACAGCTCAGATTTTAGTCAGTGGGCAAGGCAGAGATTCAGCACCTCTGAAAATCTGATTTTTTTTTAGATGCAGTTTGCAAAGGAAGGGAGAACTTGCATGCATGCAGAAACACAATCTTCATTTTCACTCACCTGTGGGTAACTGAATGTGCAAAATGAGTAATTAGGCATGCAAATGGGAAATTAGGCATGCACACCAAATAAGCAGGTTCCTAGCACTATGACAATAGTGATTACCTATAGGGAATATGGATTCTTAGCACCAGTTCTTTCATGGGGCCCTTGAAGCAGTGTAAAGTAGCCAGCTATCATCTTTAATTGCATCCTTCACATAGGCACTACATATAAGCCTTCTGGCCTGCTGTGGTGGGATTACCGATCTTTGAGTCCTACTGTTGTTTTGTCGTCACTCATTTTCATGTAGCTTCAGATCAGCATATTCTGTGGCAGGTTTTATAGTTTGCTGTTGCTGATATCTTTGGCCTTCCTAGAGTCTCAGTATTGTCCATTAAATGATCTGTAAACCATTTTATGGACACTCCAATTCAGAGAAATTTTAACAATCCAAATTGTCTTGTAATTGCTGTCACATCATTGCAATATTGTCATTTATAATTTCATCCAGGAACATTTTCTTTTTAGACTGCCCTGGATTTGCTTTCTAAAGTCAATTTGCTGTTTCTCATCAATTAAGAAATAGTGCTACCATCCATTTAGCTAAATACTAGCAATTTTACTTAATTTTATTTTGTAAATTTTCTTATTCAGTAACATATCAGTATGTGATTATACATTCTAGGAGTCAGCTGAACTCCAGCCTCTAATTTGCATCTCAACGTGACCAATTTTTATTCTCACTTGTCAAAAAACCGGTGATTGGAGTTAAACTTTCATAGACCATTGTTCATGTTGCCAAATCATAAGCACACCTCCATCTCCATTACTATGTTGTTCATTCACATTGTGGAGACAGCCATTGGTCTATGCCTTCCTGCAGTTCACCAGCAGAAGTGCGATGACACATGAAACAAGGCAAGATGAACAGAACAGGGGCATCACCAGGAAGCCAGTAAGCACCAGCGTTTCCAATAAAGAGAAGACACACATTCCCTAGTTTTTAGTTTAATATAGAAGTAACATCAGTCTGCACAGTGTGACCTTTCTGATCCAGCATTACAGCTACTGTTAGCAAGAAAATGGTCATTAGTCACTGGCCTTTATGAAGATCTGTTGATTTTTGGTATGCTACAGCATGGACAGATAGTTTAAAGGTAATTTTCTTAGACCACAGGCAAAAGTACATTGCTACATTGTTAAACTTTCTTTGACAAAACAGGAATGATATTTTTGTTGAGGAAAGGATGTCATGTTACAATCTGTTTTTATGTAGGGTGAGGCAAATATAGAATCCCCATATTACAGCAAATACTTATCCTAAAAATATTCAGTACATTAAAATATACGAGTTATATAACTGGCCGCGTTTCTGTAACAGGATCTACCCAAGGAGTTTATAATCAAAAATTGGGGCACAGGAGATAAAATTAAATATGCTGTATTTTTAATATGATGAATATGTATTTTTAAAAACTCAGTCAATTTACAAAGATGACTGCAAGATACAGTAAGGTTGCTTAGAGACTCACTTTTCTTATGTGTAATTGGTAATGTATATACTTTTGCTCAGATTTATCTATACAAGACATGGCAACCTATGCATAACTGGATACACATGCATGTCTCACATATAAAATGTTACCTCACTATTCCACACCCATGTCATCACAAGACATGGGTAACAATACACCATGAGCCAGATCTCAGCTATTGTTCTGTTCACAGTAAAAAGAGGGCAGAAAATAGCCAGACTGTCCCAGCTAGGGAGCTCATCAGTGTAGGCGTAAAGCTAGCATAGATAACTTCTGCACCAACCACCACCTACCCTTGGGATCTGATACGAGGTTATGAAATTCAGAGCAGCTCTTGGGAAGTACTGATTCAAAGTGGGTCTGGCATTGGTCACACTAGCTTCAGGATTACAGAGCTGAAACTGGCTATTTTTCACCTGCTCTCTGAAGACACTAGGAATAGTAAAATATCTTGATTTATGTCTGACAATTATTCACAATTTATGAAAGTTTTATAACTGCAAAATATTATAAAGGGGTTTAGAGGAACTTTAGCTATCAATTAAATACATTGGGCTAAAAAATGTAGTCCATACATAGGGTCTTACCAAATTCACAATCCATTTTGGTCAATTTCATAATCATAGGATTTTAAAAACTGTAAATTTCATGATTTCAGCTATTTACATCTGAAATTTTACAGTGTGTAATTTTACAATGTCCTGACCCAAAAATGAGTTGTGGGGGTGGGTGCAAGGTCAATGTAGGTGGTAAGGGGGGGTTGCAGAATTGCTACCCTTATTTCTGCGCTGCTGCTGGCTGTAGGGCTGCCTTCAGAGCTCGGCAGCTGGAGAACAGTGGCTGCTGGCCAGGAGCCCAGCTCCGGAAGCAGAGCCGCTACCAGCAGCAGCACAGAAGTAAGGATAGCATGGTATAATATTGTCATGCTTACTTCTGCGCTGCTGCCTGTGGAGCTCGGCCCTCAGTCAGCAGCCATCACTCTAAGGCCACTCAGCTCTGAAGGCAACAGTGCAGAAGTAAGGAGGGATGGCATGATATAGTATTTCCACCCTTACTTCTGCACTGCTTCTATCAGGGTGCCACCTTCAGAGCTGGGTGCCCTGTTCTGAAGGCAATGCAGAAGAAAGGGTGGCAATACCATGACCCTCCGCCCCTAAAATTACTTGACGATCCCCAGGCAACTCACTTGTGGGTCAGGATCCCAATCTGAGAAATGCTGGTCTCCCACCATGAAATCTGTATAATATAGGGTAAAAGTACACAAAAGATGTCATGGTCCATGACACGTTTTTCATAGACATGAATTTTGTCCTGCTCTGTCCATACATACCATCCTAATCCACTCGAAAATATCCAGTAGGTTCTCTTTTGTGTTTTAGGCACTGGGCTTCTTCACAGAGTGAAGGGATTGTACATGGTATCAGTCTGTTCACCATGATCTGATAGTTCACAATGTTTGTAGAGAATTGTCATGTGTTGTTTGGTTTCTACTCCATTATTCATAATAATTATATTTATGATTCCTGTTGGAGGATTGCAGAATATTATCACACAGTGATATACAATATGTGTGTTTTAAAGGCCTTTTGCAAAATAATAAAACATGTAGGAATGAAAACATAATCACTTCACTATGAAATATTGGCATAAATAGAGTATTTAGAATTAACATTATGAGGTAAATTCAGACATTTCCTGCCTCTGAAGAACAGAGCTCAGGAATAAAGTGAAATCATGACCACAGAAATACTCATTAATCAAAGTTGCTGGAGGAATATCTCCAGAATCCACACTACACCCAATATTGTTATGCCCATGCCCCATAATCTCTGACATGTTCTCCCGCAACTGAACAAGCATCATAAGACATATTTCAATGCACGAACAGCAAGGATGCCATAGGTTATTACTTAGTGCCAAGAAACACAGTGAGATAAAATTATACAACATTTCTGATCTCACTTTAAAGTAAGATGAGAATTTGGAGCTATTTTCTGCTCTCTCAGACACTATTAGATAAATGTTCATTTGCATAAAATTATAGTAGTTCTTTCCCTCACAACACATACAGGGGGAAAAAAAAAGTCAGATGACTGAGGTCATATGTGGAATTCTCAGTATGTCTGCTTATAAAACAAAGATCGGCAACCTTGGCACACGAGACTCCAGGGTAAGCACCCTTAGTGGGCCCCGCCGTTTTGTTTACTTGCCGGTTCGCCGACCACTACTCCCACTGGCTGCGGTTCACTGTCTCGGTCCATTGGGGGCTGCGGGAAGCGGTGGCCAGCACTGCACTACTTCCTGCAGCCCCCATTGGACCAGCACTGTGAACCAGGACCAGTGGAAGCCGTGCTCGGCGAACCAGCAAATAAACAAACCGGTGGGGCCAACAAAGGGTGCTTACTCTGCGATCTTGCATGCCAAGGTTGCCAATCCCTGTCATAAAGTGTAAAGACGTGGATGAGTTGTCACAGCTAAACACTTTTCTATGTCATAGATCAAATATAAAGTTCTTAGTGAGTTTCTAAATTCTTAAGAGATGAAAGCTAGCTAGTGAGCATGGAACATGATTGCAACCATTGTTCAGGATATTCAGCTTTCACAACAACTAGCTCTGATATAAAATTTGGTGGTAAATGTTTGGACCTCAAATTATAAACTTTGATAAAAGTATATCCTCATTTTAGAGGAAGGATGGTTCCGTGATTAGCGAGCTTGGGGGAACTTGGGATCAACTCTCTATTTGGCCACAGCCCATTGGCAAACTTGGGTGAGTCACTTAAAAAAATTACTTGAAATCTAGGTGCTTAAGCACTTTTGAAAATCTCACTATGAGCATCTATAGGCATTTAAGTTCCTTAAAAAAAATCTGCCCACTAGGCCTCTATGCCTTAGTTCCAAATCTGTAAAAATGGGGATAATAGCATTGCCCTCCCGCTCAAAGGTGTTGTGAGGATAAATAAATTGAAGATTGTGAGGCACTCAGATACTATTGTAATGCGGGGCGGGGGTACATAGATAGGCATTCATCACTTTCTACTGGCTGAGACAAGATTGTGTGTAACCCTGGACAGGCACACAGAAGGAAATGGAGCAGATGCAAGATGCCTCCCATCCCCCATATATTGCTTGTCAAGAGTCTCTGCACTCCTTGTTCATCTACAGCTTCTTGTGAATGCCTGATGGGCTGTGAGACACCACAATAGGTTTAACAACAGGCACATGTTTTCCATGAGAATTCATACAGCGCAAGGCCAGAACGGACCTATGTGGTCATCTGCTCTGACCTCCTGTGTAACACATACCATAGAATTTACTCAAAATAATTCCTAGAGCACATCTTTTAGAACAATATGATTTAAAATGGTCAGTGATGGAGAATAGTTGGTTACTCTCCCTGTTAAAAAGTTACAGCACCGCTTTTTCATTGATCCCACTGGGACAGGGTTCCCTCCACTTTAGGGGAGTAGCTTAAAATCACAACTGAGTGCCTGCATAAAGAAAAGTTACAGCACTGCTTTTTCATTGATGCCAGATATAGGGCCACATTCTCAACTGGTGTATAGAGGGTCAGCTGCATTAGCTGAAGCGGAGCTCTGTGGATTTACATGAGCTGAAAATCTGATTCAATTTATTCTTTCTGAATTTCACTCCTGTACCTGGTTAATCCTTCAGGGATGCCATACACATCACTTTTGATCTCAAAGTCAGCCAAAAAAGTGTTAAAATTGCATTTGCTTCTTAAATTTTCCTTTACCACACACAAACTGTCTTGAAAATATGCAAGGGCTGGTTTCCAGGTGGTTCAAGATGGAGTCTTAGTACCTCTTATGCTGGGAGGTTAGATTAAAGCAAGAATTCAGCCTAGCTCCCAAATTTTGACAGATGCAGCACAACATGCATATATATCTCAAATCTTATCTCATTGGAAGGCTGCAGGGAAAAGGAAGTTTCAAAATAACCTTGTTTGGCTATTGAACCACCAAAAGAGCAGAGCCAGGTAAATCTTTTACACTTGTAAAGAATACAATTAGAAATTGCAAGAATAATGTAAGGGCAGGCAAAATATTTTCAAGGGAGGTACAATGAAGAAGATTGCTTCAGTGATTCTAAGATGTAGATACATTTCTAAATTAAACCAGAGAGCTGCTGTGTTTGGTTTGTTATTATTATAATTATTTATCATGGTAGTGCCCAGAGGCACCTGTCAGGCTCACAGTGTGTTAAACACTGTACAAAGACACAGTTGTGTACTATGAGTAGGCATGGAAAGATTTAATTTTTAATGGTAAGTGTTGCTTTCACCATGCACACAGACAGACAACAATACTTTCCACAATAATAAACAGAATAACAAACAGGGGACTCTCACGTAGGAGTAAATATGTTAGTTTTTTTCTGTACTTGATACTGCTGTGACTGCTGCTGGAATAGTTCTCATGCCACAACTCAAGAAGGATGTTGACAGTTGGAGAGGGTTCAGAGAAGAGCCATGCCAATGATTAAAATATTAGAAAACCTGCCTTATAGTGATAGGTTGAGCTCCTTGAGTCTATTTCGTTACACAAAGAGAAGGATAAGGAGAGATGCAGTTACAGTCTATACGTATCTACATGGGGAACAAAATATGCAAGAATGGGTTCTTCAATCTAGCACCTTAGTGGCTAGAAGATGCCGCTAGACAAATTCGGACTGGAAATATGAAGTACATTTTTGGTAGTGACGGTAATTAACCATGGATTCTCCACCACTGACAATTTTTAATTCAAGGTTGGATATTTTCCTATGAGATATGGCCTAGGAATTATTTTGGGGAACTTCTATTGCCTGTGACATAAGGAGGTCAGACTGGATAATCACAAAGATCCCTTCTGGCCTTGGAATCTATGACTCTATTGTCTGACCCCCACCATCTGCCACAATTGTGAGTTTACCACAATTGTGAATATTAAAATTAATAAAAATATGAAAAAGTACTTAAAATCCATAATAGTATGCAATTGTGAAACTTTAAATTGAGGAAAAATGCTTAAAATAAACATTGATGTGATCCATCAAAATTTGTACATATAAATGTTGCCAAGACAAACTCGGAGGGAAAGGAGGTTGAGGAGTGTTGCACAGAGGATTAGATGTCTAACCTTAATGCCTGTTAAAAATGCAGACACATGCCTCATGACATTTTAAAAAGTGTCTAGGGACCTACCTCCCATTGATTCTAAATATAGCTACAGTGGGTTTATTTTTTTATTATTATTAATTATTTTATTATATTCACTGAATGCCACAGATGCCCACATTGTTATATTAAAGGCATCATAATTTTGAGTTCCAGTGAACTAAATTGACTGGAAATAAGTGGACTTTGTTTTTACTTTAAGGCACCTACTGGACTATAAAAAAGGGTACACGATTTGCCCAGAATTATGCAGCAAGTTGGTAACAGAGATGAGGATGGATAGGATTCCTCACTCACAATTCTCTACCCTAATCAGTAGATAGCATTCCCTTTTAATTTACTTAAGGTCAGTTTTTTATTTATTCATGACCAAAATTCATTACTATATGACAGCTGTTCAGTGATCTATGGTAGTTAGTTGATAGTTTCCATCCAGCTCCTACCCTACAGAAATCCATAACTTGATTAGCTCTAGTTCAACAGAAGGGTTCCTACTTTCATAGGGTGTATCTATTCTGCAATGAGAGCCCAAGCCTGAACATCCACACTGTAATTTTATAGCTCTGAGCCTGAGTCCTGTGAGCTCAAGTCAGTTGACCCAGGCCAGCTGTGGGTGTTAAATTGCAGTGTAGAAATACCCATACATTTAAGGCAGAAGGGACCATTAGATCATCTAGTCCAATGGTTCTCAACCAGGGGTACACATACCCCTGGGGTACTCAGAGGTCTTCCAGGGGGTACAGCAACTCATCTAGATACTTGCCCAGTTTTACAACAGACTACAGAAAAAGCACTAGTGAAGTTAATAAAAACAAAAATTTCATACAGAAACTAATTTGTTTATACTGCTCTATATACTATGTAAGTACAATATTTATATTCCAATTTATTTTATAGTTATATGTTAAAATGAGAAAGTCAGCAATTTTTCAGTAATAATAGCTGTGACACTTCTGTATTTTTATGCCTAATTTTGTAAACAAGTAGTTTTTAAGTGAGGTGAAACTTGGGGGAATGCAAGACAAACTAGACTCCTGAATAGTAGTCTGGAAAGGTTGAGTGTCACTGATTTAATCTGAACTTTGGTATATAACATGCTATTAACTTTCAGCCATCTATTGCCATATAGAGTCTAGACTACACGTGTAAAAGAGAAAGGTGTAACATGATCCAGCAGCTAGAAGTTGAAGCCAGACAAATTCAGACTGGAAAGAAGGGGTAATTTTTTAACTGGGAGAGTAATTAACTACTGGAACAACTTATCAGAGATCATAGTTGATTTTCTATCACTGGCAATTTTTAAATCAAGACTGGTTGTTGTTCTAAAAGCTAAGCTGTAGAAATGATCTTCTGGAAGCTCTATGGCCTGTGTCATATAGGAGATCTGACTAGATGATCATATATGTTCCTTCTGGCCTTTAGGGTGACCAGACAGCAAATGTGAAAAATCGGAACAGGGGACATGGGGTAATAGGAGCTTATATAAGAAAAAGACCCAAAATCAGGACTGTCCCTATAAAATCGGGGCATCTGGTCACCCTACTGGCCTTAGAATCTATGACTGGATGGGCAGTATCTTCTCACACCGTTTTCTTATCTTGATCTATGGGTAACTATACAGCTTCCTTCCCCAGGATGGTCAGACTGGCATTGAAATGACACACTTAAAGAAACCTTATGGTTACTTCTCAGCACATCTGAGCTCCTATGAAAACATTTCGCATATTTAGACTTTTTAAAATAATAATTCTCATGCAATCTTGTGCTCCTAAGGAGCATATACATTAACTTCTATTGAGAGGTTGAAACCTCTAACACTTCATTTTCAAAGTATCTAAAAGCAATTAATCCATATCATTAAGTTACCAAACTATACTTTATAGATTGAAATGATGCAGTACACGTTGACAAGTACCCGCATGAATAAATATATTTTCCTTTAAAAACTTACACAATTTTTAAAATGACCCTACATATATATATATATATATATATATATATATATATATATATTTACATATAATAAATTTGGATTCTTGTGGGATATCTTCCATTCCAAATTTTTGCTTCAAGCAACTACAAGAATCAACTTCCAAACCCTTAAACATAAAGATTTATGGAAAGTGCTGACACAGCTGAACATGTGGTTAGAATAAAATCAATATTCATTTATGTGCTCTAACTATGTGACAGAGACTGAGTCAATTGAGGTGGACGGCATACCACTGTTTATTAAAGGCTTGGGATGTTGTTTTTTAAAAAAATAGTGAAATAGAAATTCTCCAGAAAAATAATCTCTTTCATCATCAAATAAGACACCTTTAATTTACTATAAAATAGTTGTCCAAAGCCAGGAAACAAGGACATATGGATTAATATATATTTCTGGGAATAGCAATAGCATTAAACTCACACATTTAGATGCCACAGACCCTCAGAAAGAAGACTCAGATTTAAAGCTTGATAGCTGATGGCAATGACTGTATCTTTCCTATGACAACACCCAGTCAGTAAAGGATGGTCTCGTGCATGGGACTGGGTTTATGGAGATTTGCATTCAATTCCCACTTATGTCATAGACATTCACGGGATCGACAGCAAGGCCCTTAAACTCTTTGTGCTCAGTTCTCCCATACAAATATCAAATTTACATATTTTATATATAGACAGATAAGAGCTGGGTGAAATTTTTCAAACCAATTTTTGTTCCCAGAAATGCTGATTTGGGTCAGTTAAAACATTTAAAGAATTCATGTCAAATTTGCTGATCTTCTTCAGCCAAATAAAAAAATGTAAACAATAATAAAATATTTCCAAAAAAGTTAAACACATTTAAATTCAAAATGCATTTTTGTTTCAAGTTTTTCCTTGCTTTTATTTTAGAAAAGATTAAAAACATGAAAACAAACTGAAATGTTCTATTTTGGGTCCAACAAAATGTATCATTCAATTTGAATTTTTGTTTATTTTTGGTGAAAAAAAAATCAAAAACTTTATTTTATGGGTGGACATCAAAGAGATTTTATTTTCAATTATTTGGTTCGACCACCAAATAAAAAAAAAACAGTTATTGGCACAACTCAATGAACAGACAATAGAAAGAGGCAGGTAGTAACTTAAGTCACAAGAAAGAAACTCTTCTTGCCCAGCGTCTGTCTTCTAGAAGTCTCCCAAGCTGATAATTTTTGCCAGCAAGTTTTTCCTACCCATTCATCAGTGAGTTCTACATCTAGGGCATAGATACTAGTTTCCCCACTGTTGGAAAAAGCTCCCTCTATTTGTGGGATTGGGATTTGCCTCATTGGAGGAATTTATACCCCTGTCTCTCAATTACACCTAAATTGAGAGAGAGCTATTCAAAAAGATTAAACCCAAAAGACTTTATTTCTTGAAGAAGTTGCAACTTCTCCCCTTTGCTCTCACCATCATGGACTTCTACCTGCCTATGGCTCAGGCCAGTAAATAGGTTGCAGAAACCTGAGAATCATAGTAACGTAGGCTTGGAAAGGACCTCAAGAGGTCATCTAGGCCACAAACACACTGGAGCAGATCATCCCTGATAAGTGTTTGTCTAACTTGTTTGTCTAACCTGTTCTTGAAAACCTCCAGTGATTGGAATTTGACAACCTTCTTGGGAACCCTATTCCAATGCATAACTACCCTTATAGTTAGAAAAAAAAATCTAACATGTAGCCTAAATCTCCCTTACTGCCATTTGAATTGGTTACTTCCTGTCCTACCTTCAGAGGACATGGGGAGCAATTGATCACCATCCTCTTCACAGGCAATGACTTTCTGATTTCCCCAGGGGTGCATGACCCCAACTCTGCCCCAGATCCCATCCCCAAGCCACCACTTCCCCCAAAGCTAAACCCCACCATTTCCACCCATTCCTCCAAGGCCCCACGCTTCCCTGCCTCTTCCCACCCCTACTCTGCCCTGGCCTGCTTCTTCCCACTCCTACTCCCTGCCCCACCTCTTCCTGTCCAGTTCTGTCCCTCCCCCAAGCGTGTCCCAACCTCACTCCAGCTCTTCCTGCCCCTGCTTCTCCCTCTCCCCTTCAGTGCCTCCTGCCCACTGCTGAACAGCTGATCACTGGTGGGCTGGAAGCACTGGGGGAGTAGAGGGAGGAGCTGATTTGTGGGGCCCATCAGCAGCTGCAGAGCACCCACTTTTTTTTTTCCCCATGGGTGCTCCAGCCCTGGAGCACTGACAGAGTCGGTGCCTATGATCCTCTTTATAACAGTCTTTAACACAGTGGTCTCCAACCTTTTTATGAACATCACCACTTTCTGAATTTAAGATCAGCCCAGGATCTATCCTGCCCCTTCCCCAACTCCCTTTCCCAAGGCCCTGCTCCACTCAATTTCCCCCTCCCTCCGTCGCTCGCTCACTCCAGCCTCACTCACTTTCCCCAGGCTGAGGCAGTGGGGTGGGGTGCAAGAGGGAATGCTGGCTCTGGGCTAAGGGGTTCAAAGTGTGGGATGGGGCTCTGGGCTGAGCCTGGGGCAGAGAGTTGGGCTGCAGGAGTGAAGGGTGCAAGCTCTGGGAGGGAATTTTGGGCGTATGGGTCATATGGTCACACTGCACCTAGTGTCATAGGATCCACTAGACACTTCATGAGTTTTACGTTTTATTAGTGTCGTTTCTGGCCTATAGATCCAAAATCCTTAAGAGATTGTCACAAATCAGTGTAACATTCTCAACTGTGGGGTATGCATTCACTGAGCCTGGGGCAGGGGAGTGAGGTGCAGGATGGGGGTGCAAGCTCTGGGAGGGAGTTTGGGTGGAGGAGGGGCTATGGGCTGGGGCAGAGGGTGGGGTTGTGACATGCAGGTTCTGGTCGGAAGGCGTTTACCACGGACATACAGCAGCCCAGTGGAACTCAGGCAGGCTACCTGCCTGCCTGCCCTGGTCCCATGCTGCTCCTGGAAGTGACTGGCTGCTGGCATATCTCTGTGGCCCCTGTGGAGCAAGGCGGGCCCAGCCAATGGGAGCTGCAGGGACAGGGCTGGGGACAGAGGCAGCATGCGGAGCCACCCCCTTCCCTAGCCCACAGGGACCACAGAGATGTGCTAGCAGCCAGACACTTCCAGAAGCAGTGTGGGGTCAGGGCAGACAGGCAGCCTGTCTGAGGCCTGCCGCACTGTCAGACTTTTAGCAGCCAGAGATCACAATCAATTGGCAGAGGCTCCAGCTGTGATTGACTAGTTGGTGACCACTGCCTTAAAATATTTGAAAACTTATTAGTGCCTTCTCGGTCTTCTTTTCTCAGGACTAAACATGCCCAATGTTGTTTTGTTTTTAAACTTTTCCTAATAGGTCATGTTTTCTAAACCTTTTATCATGTTTGTTTCTTGTATCTAAACTTTCAGTTTTATCCACATAGTTCTTAGGTGTGGTGCCTGGAACTGGACACTGTACGCTAGCTGAGGCCTCACCAGCTCTGCATAGAGTGGAACAATTACTTCCCCTGCCTTCCATACAATATTCCTGTGACCTGTCACCCAGATTATTAACCTCTTTTGCAATTTTGTCACATCGTGGCTCATATTCAATTTGTGATTCACTATAACCCTCATATCCTTTTCTGCAATACTGAGGCCTAACTAGTTATTCCTCATTCTGCATTTTTGCATTTGATTTTTCTGCTCCAAGTGTAGTACTTTGCATTTGCCCTTACTGAATTTCATTTTGTTGATAACAGACCAATTTTCCAATTTGTCAAGGTCATTTGAAGTCTAATCATGTCCTTCAAAGGACTTACAACCTCTTGCAGTTTGGTGTCATCTACAAATTTTATAAGCAAACTTTCTATTCCATTATCCAAGTCTTTAATAAAAATATAGACTAGTACCTAACCCAGGAAACAGCCCTGCAGGACCCCCTCCGCCCGAGATGCATCCTCCAAGTGTGACTATTAATCACTGATAACTACTCTTTGAGAACAGTTTTTCAACTAGTTGTTCGCCTACTTTATAGTAGTTTAATCTAAACCACATTTTCCTAATTTTCCTGGGAAAATATCATGTGGGATTGTGATGAAAGCTTTATTAAAATCAAGATATATTTACTGCTCCCCTTATCCACTAGTCGGGTAGTCCTGTTAAAAAAGGAAATTAGGCTGGTCTGTCGTGATTTGTTCTTGACAAATCCATGTTGGCTATTTATCATCCTATTACCCTCTAGGTGCTTACAGACTGATTGTTTCCTCTGGGACCTCACCAATCTTCTATGAGGTCTCCAAAATAATTGCTAACGGTTCCAAGAATGCTTTAGCTAGTTCCTTAAGTAACCTATGGTGAATTGTGTCTGATCCTGCTGACTTGCATACATCTCACTTGTCTAATTTTTTTAAACCTCTTTGTTCCCATTTGCTGTTAATATTAATTGTGTTAAGCATCTGGTCACAATTAGATTGTTTAGCGAAGACTGAAGCAAATTAGGTATTAAACACTTCAGCCTTCTTGGTGTTGCCCTTTATTAGCTCTCCTTCCCTGTTAAGTGGAGGACCTATACTTTTTGTCTCTCTTGCTCCTAATGTATTTATGGAACCTTTTACTGCCTTTTACCCTTGCTAGGTGTGAGGGCTAGTCTACAGTGGCAATGTTAAAGCGCTGTCATGGCAGTACTTTAACATGGCTTGTGTAGTCATAGCAGAATGCTGGGAGAGAGCTCTCCCCATGCTCCAAAAGAGCCACCTCCATGAGGGGCATAGCTATCAGTGCCACACTGCTTTATACAGCACAGAAACTTGCTGCACTCAGGGGGGTGTTTTTCAACCATTTTAATATAGGGGTAAGATTTTCAAAGGAACAGATTTTTATAAGGTATATAGGCCCTTAAGGGGACATATAGGTGCACTGGAAAATTCTACTAGGCACCTAAACCATCTGCATTTTGGGGGGTCCAAAATATCTTTGAAAATCTAACCCTAAATAATTTAGAGGTAAAGTCCCGCTGGAGGTCAGAATCTAACTTTTTGCTATTGGACTGAAATAATTAAGAAATATCCTTCATTTCATGACTGAAGTATGTTTAAACAGAAATAAGAAGGGCTTCAGAATAGCTTAGGCTATTTCCTTTAATATAACAAAAGAGTGATGAGGATAAATGCAAACAAAACAATATTTTAATTATACAGACCTTCCAGTGTAAAATAAAGCTTTTTTCTTAAAGCCAAAAAAAAAAAAAAAAAAGTTACTGTCATGAAAAACACACATAATTAATTGAAGCGTTGAAGATCTACTTTACATTTCTTGGCAATTGTGCTTCCATAGTCTAATGTTGTTAAATAGTGTAGGTGAATGCCATAGTCATGTACATTGTACTCAGCTGCTTTTAGTTGTGGCAGGATGGTGAAACAGAAGGACAGGTTGCAAGCAACAGAGCAATTGACAGGAGTTTATACCACCAAAGCATCTCAGTAGGTTTTGCTGGTATTAGACGTATTGTGTGAGAAAGTGTTCATTCTTGAAACAGTGGATTCAAGAGCACAAATCAATAATAAAAAAAAAAGTTGGAAAAATGCAGTCAAAGTTATCTTGCAATTCAGCATTTTACAGACAAGTACTCAGGGAAGTAAGCTTTCACTCTAAAATGTTTAGCAAACATTAGCAAACCCTTCAGAAAATCCTGCTTGCTCTGGGGCTGCAGCTTGCTGGGGAAAAAAAACTGTAAATTTTTGCCCATGGTAAAAAGTGACTTGGTCTAATTATTATTGATTTTATTATTACTACATTGCCTCCAAAATCATTAACATTTGATGGGGGTGGGGGGAAAATCGTGCAGTGATTTTTAAAAGCTCAGTCACAATGACATTTCTTAAACACAGAAAAAAACATTCAATTTCTTCACCTTAACACCCTAGACTAAATCCATTGTTTTTGCTGTTTTCATGGCTAAAAGTAGGTTACAATAAAGCTACTTCATCACCAAACTCAGGATGAAAGGTAAATCATTTCTTCCAGTGTTGAGACAATTTCTTTGCAGTTCTCTTGATCATGCTGTAGTCATTATGTTTTATAAAAAAGCTCCCCAAGCTAAGAATGTTGTGAGGAGTATGTTATTGTTAAGACCTGTTATCCATCTGTTGTCTCAGAGAAAGCTTGTATAACATCAGGGGATTATTTGCAAAGTTTGTTGTACAGCTCACCTTTACATTCCTATATTGTTTTCTTTTCCAATTAAAACATTCCTGCAGAAATCATCTCCAAATCTAATGTAATATTAAGTGAAATTTGTGAATTATGCCTGTGCACGAGTGAATTTGACGATCCTAGAGACTGTGGGCAAAATTTTCAGAAGTACACATGATCTAGGAACCTACAGTCCATTTTCAGCTTGGAGCTAGATTTTTAGAGGTATCAGAGAAAGGCCCCACAAATGGCCTAGCTGCATCGTTAGTTGTCCATGGGTATGTCTACATAGCAAAAAAAAAAAAAGACCCATGGCATCAAGAATCTGAGCTGTTTACCTTGCTACTTTTAGCCCCTCTGGGCCAGCTCCATGAGTCCGTATCAGTTGACCTGGGCTTGGACAATTGCTGCTGTGGTGTTTGCTTGCCGTGTAGTTATAACATAAACCCCTTTAAAAAGGTGGCCCTTTGGCTTCTATGTGCCTAAATTACTTTTGAAAATTGGACTGAGCAATCTAAGTCATTTAGGTGCTTTTTTTAAAAAAATTATCTCGTGATTTTGTATCCACAGAACAGCACACACAGTGGTAATGGAAACTTTCCGCAGTACCCCCCAATGTGACAATTTTCTGGAGGGACTGCCTCGGAGTGAGAACATACCATCCTGCTGGAGTCTTCAAATTCCACCTGTTCTGCAGAGGATTTCCAGTCCTGCAGGGTGAATTACATTATTTTAATGAACTTCTGTTAAAGAAAAGACATTCCTTTCCTGCAGGGCAGATCCAGGATGTCTTTTCAGCTCCCAACCCCATTCAATCTTTGGCTTCTCTGTGGAGATTGCCTACAAGGGTGACAATTAGTGCTAATTGTAGTGGTGTTCTTTGTGATGGGGACACCTGGTCCATTGGGAACTGAATTGAATTAATCAAAGAGCCAGCAGATGGTAATGGATAGTTAAAACTCTGACTCTTTTGGCTCACGTTCTATTTGAAATGGTGACCTAGAGGTGACAAAATCTTAATTATATTGAAATCCTCATGTGTGACTATAAAATGCCACAGAATATCTGAGCTTTGAAACTTGGCATCTTACCCAAAACATAACATTCAAGTAAACCAACTATATAAAGGGTATTTTACATTTGTTTGGCAGCTGTCCACATTGTAAATGGAATTGTTTAAATATTTCTGCATTAGCAAATAAATATGATCAGCTCTCCAATTCAGTGCAGTTACATTTTTCTCTTTCATGCCAAACTTTAAATATGTCCTTGGGGGTTGTCTGTTGTTCATTTTGCTTTCATTTACTTAGTTTAATGTCAGTTGCCAAGCTCCCACTTAAATGCTTTGGCTCTGACCTCTGGTCTTGTTGAGCTGTGCAGGGGATGGGTCAAAAGCAGCAGCTGGGGGCGATTGAGCCTTTAATATAGGCGAGAACAGCTTTTAGAGAGGGAGGTGCACTAAATTATGCTGGTTGGTAATATTTGAAAGGCTTCCATAAAAATGATGGGGAAAAATTGTTCTCTCTTGTCACAGAGGGCAATAGTTTCAAACTACAGCATAGCAGATTTAGATTAAATCTCAGGAAAACTTCCTAACTATAAAAATAGTAGGACAATGAAACAGACTGCCTTGGGAGGTTGTGCCTTCATGGGAGGTTTTCAAAAGGAGGCTGGATAGCCATGTGTGTGGTTTAGACACAACAAATCATGCAGCTTGGCAGTGGATTAGACTAGATGACCCCTGCTGTCCCTTATAACACTGATTCTATGAAAGCCCTCTGTTTAACTCACAGCCATCTCCAGTCAGTTGTCTGTGGGCTGCTCAGCAGTCCAGAATAGCTGTTGTGCAAAGCACTGTGCCCCAGATCCTCAAAAAGTATTTAGGCACCTAATTCCCATTGATGCCAGTGAGAGTTAGGCCCCTAAATACCTTTGAGGTGCAGGGCCTTTTCATGAGCAGCATGAACCCTATACCCTTGGCCTTGCCCCAGTCTGTCCATTTACTAGGACAGCGAGAAATGGTGCCACACAGCCCTGGCCCTGTGAAGCATGCTTCACTTCTATGAGATTCATAAAAGTAAAGCTTTATGATCAACACAACACACATATTGTCAACATCACGTGTCAAAATGTACAAAGTAAATATACTTTAAATCCAATTCTAAGAAATTCTCAAGCAGCATGTTTCTTATTTTGCCCTATCTGTAAATTTCAGTTATTATCAATGGATTTTTTTTCCAATCAGTTTGTGAATCTACAGTGAAATCAACATTTACAAATAAAAATCTAATTCTTCCAAGCCTCCCTAAAAGGGCTGGAGCAGGGGATAGAACTTGGCTGTCAAAATTTTGTCAAGTTTGGCTTACGTTTACAGACACACAAAAAAGATAAAGTATGGATCAGAACTGTATGAGAACAAAAACATACTTCATACTGACATCACCAAAGTTTGGCCTGCATCAGCCTTTAGTGTTAATACAAAGGTCTATTTTCAGAGACGACAGGTCCTAGGCTGCAGTATTCTTTCTCCATTGGCCTTTGCATGTATAATCCTGTAGTCTCTCTGGCTGCATCTACAGTCAGTTCAGTGGCACACTGA
Source organism: Dermatemys mawii (assembly GCA_007922305.1). NCBI lineage: Eukaryota > Metazoa > Chordata > Testudines > Dermatemydidae > Dermatemys > Dermatemys mawii. Next base: position 30,237,827 of record ML677326.1, read on the forward strand.
TTTATTTTCAATTCTTAAAAAGTTCATCATTTATCTGGACAAATATATAGTAGTTAAAAGAATACTAGAATTAGTTATCATATAGTACCTAAAACCTGAAGAATGAACTCAGCCTATATCCTATTCACCCAGTAGGGTAAATACCCGATACTTAAGGTAGACCTTACACTGTCCCAGAAGGTCCACAACTGAAAGAATAGATTGGAACCCCAGTATAAAATGCAGATGAAGCAAGGCACCTCAGGTCACCCAAAAAGTCAGAGAGGGAATAGATGATATAGTTAGCAAGATTGTCAAATAGCAGACAATGCTTTCTTGAGCGAGGACCAAAATAACTTATTTGAGGGATGCTAGTATCCTTGGAAAGGCATTAAAAATATCTATTGACAATGGAACCAGTACCTTTTTTTCCTCAATTTTATTGAGAATGGGAGAACCATTACCAAATGCTTCACCTTGTGCATCTTGAACCAACCCAGAATAGAATCTAGTTTGTTCAAATCTGGTGCATCTTTTGGACTCCTGAAATTTCCGAGTTGGGCAAAGTTTGGGATTGTCAATATTGCTTGTTCTTGTCCTCTTCAGAATAAAAAGGCTTTTCCAAACCTTCCTCCTCTAAGCCATGCTGCATTGTTTGGCTGTCACTCTTGGCCAGTATGACACCATTGATGGCAAATCTGTGTCACTGACCTTACCAGTAAATTGAACATTGAATGTCATCCCAGAGGACATCATTTAGAAGTTCTCTCTGAGACTTGTTGTCACTGTCACACTAACTAAGAGGTAGTGATGATAAATTGTTAGAACTAATCAATGTTTAAATATCCTCCAGACATGCTGTACTGAAGGTTGCAAAGAAGGTTAGCATTTAAGCAAGACAATTAATATGATAGCATGTGTGTAATATACAAGAAAATAGCTGCAAAAATTAGTTATAATGTTTTGGGTTTTACAATTAAAAATTCAGTAACTTCAGTGGGAGATGTCAAGTGCCCAATAGTTTTGAAAGTCAGGTCTTTAATTTTTGTGCCCAGATAAGAATTTTGGGGCCTAACTTAAGGTACCTATATTTGAAAAGCTTGGTTCATATGATTTGTTTTACATTAAAAGGGGGAAAGTATCTAAGCTTAATAGGAATATCACTGGGAGTTTTGCATGGATAAAGAGTGTAAGACTGGGGCTTATTTGGGAACCATTGTTCTCTGACTTCCTGCAAGAACTATTTTCCTCACCAGTGCTTTGTGTGTTGCTAAGACTTCTGGGGGCAATTTCCATTGTTCCTTGTGCACAATATGCTGAGTTTTTCTAGGGTTCTTTCCCAGTGAATTGTAGGACAATATATCGGTGCTCCTTCGCATATGGGGTGTGACCGTCTCTACCATTATGATCAACACTTTTACAAGACTACGATAAATTTTGTACCCAGTATGTCTTGTGAGATATCATTTGAAACATCCTAATCTGCTGAACATTATTGTCCTGGTAAAATATTTGTATCAGTATTGTTTGTAAAGTAACAAGATTCTCCTAATATAACATACTGAGAAGTTAAGAAAAACAGGCCAAATTGTTTTTTCAGAGATAAAGACAAATCAGGTATTAAAGAGCTATCACCAGCTTAAGCAGCAATCATTGGTGGCATGTATAATAGTCTGCCCTGGCACAGTGGCCACCACTGGTGGCGGATTTGATGGAGGAAATTTTTGCTTATTATTATACACCATTCAGGTTTCAGGTCAGGTGAGGAGGTGGTATCCGCTATTCAGCTTCCTGGGTTCATCAGTAATCTCCTGAGAGTCCAGTGAGATTACTTATGAACCGAGGAAGCATAGTACCAGATACCACCTCCTCAGGCAGCCCAGCACTTGCATGGCACATATCAAAAGCTCTTCTTCTGGAGGAGACTCCCAGGACTCTTCCGGCCGTGGAGAGGTTGGGGGGCTGAGGACTCCAGCTAACTCCAGCTGGCCAGCCTGGGACTCCTTCGCATGTCGAGGTCTCATGGATCCGGCCAAAGGGACAGCAGGAGAAGTGGAGCTCGGGACTAGCCTCCCCAGAGGGGGGGCTCCACCCACAGACCACGATATTCATATCTTCCAACTGTTGGAGAATGGCTAAGAAATTTACATTCCATCACAGATAGTGATGGGATAGTTCAAACCTCACATCCGCAAGAGACTGGTTGTTGCCTGCACCCCAGCGAGGATAATGGTACAAGAATGAGATATGGTGGCCTCCAAATGACTTCTGTCTCTCCTCATATCTAATCAGAACAGGTACAACTCTTGAAAGACAAAGAAATTATCATTAACCTGGGGGGAGGAGTGGTCCCAGCTGGAAGGCTTTTCAGCCGTAAATATACTGTGAGACAAAACCTTTTTGCCTTTAAGTTCACTTAGCTTTTTAAAATAGGTATTAGCTTGCATTTTACTCTTATTTCTTATGCATCATTACTTGTAACCACTGAAAAAAACCCTCTCTCTTTCTGTAGTTAATAAACTTATTTATTGCTTTATCTAACCAGTATTTGGATTAAAGTGTGTGGGAAACTCCATCTGGGACAACAAAGCTGGTGCATATCATTTTTCATTGATGAAATGACAGATTTTATATGAACTTGCATTGTCCACTAGTGTATGGAGCAGTACAAGACACACATTTCTGGGGCACAGGGCTGGGACTAGGAAACTGCTGATGTTCTTCTGCAGTGTAATTTATGAGTGGCTAGCTATTAGCACTCACTACTGTGCAGCTGGGAGCAAGTTACATGCTGCAGACTGTATGTAAAATGGCCAGAGAGGCGGTGCACAGAAAAAGAAATGTAAAAGGCATCCCAGGCTGGAGAACTGAAGAGAGACAGCTATTCAGCAGTGCAGATGATATGCTGGGTAATGTCACAGGGAGATCTGTGGAAAGGCACTGGAAGTTGAACAACATTCTAATGAATCACCTTCCATTCTCACTGCAAATTGAGTTGGTTATTTACCCGAGTGTAAGCAGAACCCAAGTATTAACTCACAGTCCCAGATAAGCCAGCTAGTTCAGGCTGAAAGCCAGAAACTCAAGTCAGAGGGTTTTAAGAGTGGACAGGCTCAGGCCTGAAGTAAGCAATGCTGAGTAAAAGCCCTCTAGTGAAGACATTCCCTTGGTAGACTTTACCTTCAAAAGAGCCAGTGTGCTGAAAGGAGTCAAAAAGAACCACAAACTCAGTGGGCCAGATTCTCTAGCTGGGATACAACCCCTTTGCAGCACTGATATTACACAAGTGGGTTATAATCTGGCTGCTAATGACCAATAGAGATTGGCACATGGGAATCTTCTGATGGCACATCGGTGCCCTGCACTTCAGTCCCGTGCCTCCTCCGTTGTGTGTGGTTATTTTTAAAGAAGGAAATAATTTTGCATATCAAAATAAGAGGAAAGTACACATCTACCAGGTATGTGTGAGAGACAGACAAAATGAATTTGACAAATACAAGAACAACAGGATTTTTCAAATGGGAGTTACAAATAATATATGTGTATCATGTCAACAGCCAATGCAACAAGACATTTTGTCATCCAACCCTAAGTTAAGGAGCCTCAGTCAGCAGTTCTGGTTAATTATGGGCAATGAATAGTGCTCATAAGAGTGTGCAATAATTATATTATCTCAGGGTGATGATCAAGTTACAGCATTTTAGCACTGTGTGTCTTTCTTTGTGTTTCCATTAAACAGAATCCAAACCCTGAAACATTTAAATATAATCAAATGGAGTTTATTTATGATAGTCCCACCTGAATACCATTTCTGATGTACATCTGCCACACGCAAAATTAAAAGATAAGTAACATGATTACGATCAGATTAGTGAACCGAGGCAAGTAAATGAGATTGCAGAGTTCTGTGAGTGAAAAACTGCACATCCTAGTGAGACCACTTTACATCACATTAGTCTAAAATGAGTTTTCAATCTACATATAAGATAGCAAGTGACTAGAAATTCCAGCCCTTGTGACTGCGCTGAGAGTCAAGAGAGCTCTCCTTTTTGTTACAGACTATTAAAGAATTATTTCCTGTCAGAACTTTTCACCTGGTACTTAGTACTAAATGAATGACTCACTGAGATTGATCTGTAGTTCATATCAGAAGAATTAGGGTTTTTATGAGTAGAATTAAAATGGGGAAGAAACCCAAGAAGAGGCACTGTTTTGCTTAGCAATTGTGAGATTGGCCCAGGGATAAATTAAGAGAATTATAGCTAGATATACATGTCGTACATTCAATCAAAAAATTACCTGGATGGGGGCCAAGTGGCATTAACAATGAATGTATTAGCTAGATCTGGTTTCAGACTGAGAACGTGTCAAGAGCCAGAAGAGTAGGTGAGGCTCTCACCGTTGGACAAGAGGCTGATGTGAACCTCAGAGGATTTGGTTTCTTAGCAAGAACACAAATAGGCAGAGCTGAGCCCACCTTCAAATTTATTGGAAACCTTTCACACATCACTAAAATTAACTCTGAACTTTTAGATATCCCAGTTCAAATCTGATTTATGTCTTATGTAAAATGATTCTAGTAGTCTTCCACATCTATTTATCCATTCACTGAAATGCCATACCACTTGGTTCATATAAAATTGTGCCAAGGCTCTGCTCATGTCAGCAGTAACAATGCTAGCAAAGACTTAAAGGGAAACACCCTATGAAATGCCATTGTGTACAACAAGACATTGGGTGCAATTGTTATGAGCCCCATTCACTTTTCCACAACACACAAATAATTAGCAAATACATCAAAAGGCCACATTATTTCAGCTAAAAATTAGTGTAGACATTTGAGGTAAACTCCTGCTAATGCAAAAGCTAGAATTAGCCTAACAATCTGGCAAAGTAATTTCTAGGAGTTTCAAGCCGCAGCTCAACTCAACAGAATTCAATTGTATTATGGAGTGTCAGTAGATTGCTTCTCACTAAGCTTGGTGTTAATCATGAGCTTTCAACTTGTCTTCAAAAATAGGAAAATTCCCCCCTGAATTTTTGCATATCACACCTCATTCCCAGCTAGATTTTTTTTAATGAGTTTTAAAAGTTATGATGTTTCAAAAAAACTCCTCGGCTTCTTGAAAAGTGGATTCTCCATCACTTGCAGTCTTTAAATTAACAATGACTATTTTTCTAAAAGATATGCTCTAGCATAAGTCATAGGCTTGATGCAGAAATTACTGGATGTGGTTTTCGGAACTGTGCTATTGCAAGAGGTCAGACTACATAATCATAATAGTCCCTTTTTGGCTTAAAAAAAAAATATCTATGAAAATGTTCTCAGTAGGCCAGGCCATTTGGGGATCTGATCACCTAAAAACCTGAGAAGTGCCTTAATATAAACAGTTTATGAGGAGTTTACATACCCAATACTGAGGAGTCTTCAATTCTTTCTTATTTTTTCTCTCCTTCTCTGTTAACTCCCAGAAAGTTATATGATAAAAATGGACAAAGTTATTAGAATGGAGGCCTTGAAGCCCTTGAGAGAACTGAAGATATCATATGGCCACCATTATAACTTTAGATAGTTTTGTCTTATTACTTTCTCGTCTTCTCTAGTTCAAGGGACCATTAATTCTGGCTTGAAATAGAAATTCTGTGCTCACTGTCTCTCTGTAGTTTGCATGCAACTTATTACTTGCCAAGGAGCCTATTTACCTTTGATTTTTGGATAAAGCCAAGGTAAAATGCTTTGGGGTAAAAATGCCATGCATGTGTTTGGTTTTGTTTTTTTTTTTAAACTCACTCTTTTAAATAAAAGAAATATTTTGTATTATCTTCACCTAGTCTCTTTTTATATTTGTTCTCAGATTATTATTCACTGGGGTATAGTATAGCCAGCAGCTTTTACCTTTTTTAAAAAAACTTCACATGCAAGAGGAGAAATCTACATCAAAACATGTGCCTGTTACTTTTAGATATCTCATTGTTCAGACCTCCATATCCATTAAGGTTATGGATCTATAATCTCAGTTCTTTGAGCACGAGAAAAAGAGAAGGCCTACAAAGAGTGTAGTCCTTGTAAACATCAAGGAAAAGTGAATGCAAAATCTCATAGCTGTTAAACTAGAAGACTGGCTACATCTCTTCAAAGATTACTTTTATGTAGCCCTGATGAAGTTAGAACAAACTATATGGCCTTACATCTTTATATAGATTTTCTAAGTAAATCTCTCAACTATTCAAGTATTACATTAAGTTTTTGGCAGAGAGCATATAAAAATATGTCTAGGTCTCTAAGAATCAATACTGTCCCAGGACAGCTTCAAAGCAGACTTGGGTAACATGAATCTGCTAAAGAGAGCTCTTATGTCATGACTGCAGATCTGAATGATACCTATTTTAAAAATCAGTGTCTCTCAAGTACTTTGGAACAGGATTACGTGCTTGACACCAGAATATTCCGCTTACTTCATTCTACGGTGTTGGAAGGTTAGACTTTTTACATCACTTCACAGTGGCAGGAAAACAACAGCAAGTGGGAAAAAATACACATAACAAAAAGAACCTATTGTGGCCCCATGTACAGGATTATAGCCTAACTTCAGGGTCATATTAATTTACTGCTAGATACAACTTTTATGTTTAAAGATAAGGTCACGAAAAAGCTAGCAGGCTATTCTAAACCTCTTTCTACTTTTGTATCCCAGCAGATTTGTATATTTAGAGACTGGTGTGATTCTGTGTGTAGCCCACAATGGAGTACAATACAATTATCTTTTTACCATCCTACATCATAACTTAGACATACAAAGGCAGTCATTCATATGCTAAAAAGAACAGCAAGTATTTATGTGAAATCATGAGAGATTGTGGCTAAGAAGGAAGTTGGGTATGAGGTATGGGTTCATGAAAACTTAAACCTTCAAAATATGCAAGGGATAGAAAGAGTGGAAAGGCCAGCTGAGAAAGGAGGGGTGAAAAAAATGAAGTAACATGGAGGAAGGCTCTCACAGTTTTGAAAACTAGAAGTGCATCTTTTAAAGAGACTTGAACCCTGGGCTAACTTCCTAGATAGTGCACTATATGATAAGGGCACATGGCTTTTCAGTGTAATAGCAATTTATTCTGAACTCCTTAGAGTCTATACAGTAGAGATTTAAGGCAAGTCTTGTAGATCTCCTGGCAAGTCTGATGACTATGTACTGTAACTTACTGTGTGTAAGGATTTATGATATGATATTCCAAGTTGCATTGTTAGGCAAATTAATGATAAAGTATTGTTTCTTATAAGATATCATATTAAGGCATGTTCAGTTGAAGTGAGGGCTAAGACAAGAAACCTTTCTTATAGGATGAATGCTTTCTTGAGACAGCACTGGCTAGAAAGCTCTTAAATATGTAAAATGTGAATTTGGAGACACAGGGACCTAGCAGAATGACACTGCAGTTGCTTGTTTGCAACTTGATGTATAAAGATTTGAGGTTAGGCAGGGGAGGGAATGCTACTTGTTGAGGGATTGCCTGGAGCCTATTTAAGAGACCTGCATGGAAGAAAGTTTAAGGAGATTGATACAGGATCTGGAGGAGGCATAGCTGTGGAATGGTGAGAACCTAAAAGAAAAGGCAAATAAGATTATGTTGAGCAGTAGAAAGAAAAGAAGGTTGGGAAGCAGAAGGTATCAGGGTGAAGGAAGAGAAATCTGGCATCGAATGTTTGATTAAGACCATCTTCAGTTTAGCAAACAAACATTTTAGTACTTATCCTAAGCAAATGGAACTAAACGTCTGACTCTTTTGTGTTTCGTGTAAAAAGTTACCCCTGAGTTTTGTATTTTTTTTTAATCGCTTTTAATAGGAACCACATTTGACTTTAGTTGAAAAGGTATCTTTTGAAGAAATTTTACAAGAAGTCTTCCACTTAGAGCACTCAGCAATGTATCTATAATATGTAAGACAGAAAACAGCATAAAAAAGTGTCCCTGCCCTTTGTGAAGGTTACTAAATAGTTTAACTGGTAGAAGGACCAGTCAGGGGAGCCAACATCAGGTGAAGAAAAACAATTAAGCATTTGGATTTCAAGCAAACATAACAGGGATGCTAATAACCAGAGTTTATTAAAGTTCTTTATAGGGTTCCTTAGAATTAATCAAAAGGGCTTCCTGCAGCCAAATTTCAAGTAAAGATTAGAAGGGATTCTCACAGCCAGGATTCATTCAAAGACATGAAGCAGGGCTTCTCACAATCAGCCCTTTCCCTCCCCTCACAGAGTATATAACTCTTTGATCATGTTCAATATGTTTAGAGAATTTCTGACTCTTTTTCTCTTTACAGACCTTTGGGATTCATTAACTCACGTCACCTAATCACAGTCTCAAGTCCCACTTCTGCCTTACAGCAGAGCTCATTTGCAAGCTCCCTCTGGGTGTTCTAGAGATAGACGCACCAGGAAACAATTGTTGAAAGGGTTTAAAAGTTGCTTCTTTAAACCGCATGCCATTATAGCATGACCGGTTTATATGTGGATAGGATACTCTTTTATTAGACCTACTCCCTTGTTTTATCTCCCTCAATATTGTGCACTCAGTATCCTTTTATTTCTGACTAGGAGATTGCTAGGATGATGTCAACAGAACTATTTACATGCTTAAAGCTGAGCACTTGCTTAAAGAGCTTTGCTAAACTGGCCTCTAAGATATTTACCCACCTACACACAAATTCTGTGACAGAGCCAAGAATTTAGCCTGGGTATCTTGAATCCTAATCCAATGCCTTTAGTCACTGACATTCTATTTCCACTCAATACCAAGCTCCCTTTTATCACAGACTCCTCTGTGCTTACTCTGTCAGACCCTCACTTTGCCTGGAGCCTCTTTCAGGCCATGATGAGTCTTCTTTTTGGAACTCCATTGATTTCAATCTATTTTCACAGATTTTTAAGGCCAGAAGGAGAGATTATGATCTTGTCAAACCTTCTGCCCAACATAGACCATGGAGCTTCATCCAGTAGTTTGTGCATCAAACCCATAATTTTATGGTTTAGCTTCGCCCCCTCTCTACCAGACAGACAACTAATCTTGATGTAAAAACTTCAGGTAATAGAAACTGATGATGGTGTGAGATGGGAATTACCTTGAGACCACCATTTTCTAGTTTGTTTTACATAAGCTAATTCTAAGTATCTGAATGGCTCCAGGAAGACTAGCTGATATTCAGAAAATGAGAATGTCAGGGGATTGTGTGAATTTAAGATAATCCTTATTTCAAATATTTAAGGTTTGGATAAACAAAAGCTTCCTGTACTGACACAGTCAGTCAGAGCTTTCCCTTTGAATTTCCCACCCAAGAAAGGAAAAAGGTCTTCATGTTATAGTTTAAATGTGCTTTTACATTTTAAATTACATTATTAAATAAGAGGTTTTCACTTATGGATTTTTTTGGTGGGGAAAGGGAGGAGGAAAAGAGATGAAATTTTAATTTAAATTTTTTTCCTCCTCAGATACTCAAGGGGAGGTTTGGCAGAGGAGTCAATAATTCAGTCCTCAGCATGTTCCTTTCATAATTTAGATCCTAATTTCAATTCCTGTACTCACACTGAGTAGGACTTGGCTCCACAAGTAGCTCCACTGAAGACAGTGGGACTACGCATGGACTATGGTGCTAGTCATCATGAATAGGTGATGATCATCTGGATCTTCAACTACTGATGTTAGATTTACTGGAGAAAGTTGCTTTTCCTTACAGTAATACTTGTTGGACTGTGCTAGGTAAAACTGCACAGAACATAATTTTTTTCTTAATCTAGTTTGTATTCTTTTTTTAAACCCAGTGGCAACTCAAGAGACAATATAAACCTCACTGGTTCTGCATTGTGTGTTCAATTTCTCATGACTGTGTGGGAAGAATGATGGAATTAGAGACACTAAACTCTCCAACCAGAATACTGAGCTGATTAATCCTGTTGTAAATGTAATGAGCTAAAATGATATTTCTGCTTCCTGAATTCATACTTGATTTATTTTACTGTACATTCATGAAGTTAGCAAAATGAAGACACTCTTCTCAAGTAGCAGCAGGGGGGAAAGCTGCCTCAATTTTCTTATCAGAAGAATTCCTGTTTTGGGGTAGCCCTGCTCGTTGGAAAAAAAGATCAGGTGTGCATTATGCTGTGGCATGGAGGCAATGACTGTCATGAATCCTGAAAGCACATCTAGTTTCTTTTTTGCTATCCCCTGTTGTTAATGAGGTAAATTCTGTTCAGTTCTTCCAGTGCAGTCCCAGTGACTACAGTGAGGGTTGCATGTGTGTAAGTGTGAGCAAAACTTGGTATATATGTTCTACTGGCATTGTTTCCCCAAGACCTGCTGGACTGGCAAGTAGATAGGCTCACATACTTATTATTTTTACTTTGCCAAATGCACATTTACCGAAGGCGACAGAATCTGTGCAGAATCAGAGGGGTAGCCGTGTTAGTCTGGAATTGCAGGAGTGACAGAGTCCTGTGGCACCTTAAAGACTAACTAAAATTTTAGAGCATAAGCTTTCGTGGGCTAATACCCACTTCATCGGATGCATGCAGTGGAAGTATCCAGGGGCAGGTATAAATAGGTAGGCAAGAACGAGGTGGGACATAACAAGGTTAGTCCAATGAGGCTGAACCAGCTTGTTATCTCTAATCAGCGAGGGTGCGGTGTTCCTCTAGCAGCTGAACTGGAGGTGTGAATAGCGAGAGAAGAGAAGCTGCTTTTGTAGTTAGCTAGCCATTCGTAATCTTTGTTCAATCCTTGACTGATTGTATCAAATTTGCAAATGAATTGCAGCTCTGCAGTCTCTCTTTGCAGTCTGGTCTTGAAGTTTTTTTGCTGCAAAATGCTGACCTTTAAATCTTTTATGGTGTGTCCAGTGAGGTTGAAGTGCTCTCCCACAGGTTTCTGAATATTGCCGTTCCTGACATCTGATTTGTGTCCATTTATCCTTTTTCATAGGGACTGTCCAGTTTGGCCGATGTACATAGCAGAGGGACATTGCTGGCACATAATGGCGTATATTACGTTGGTAGATGTGCAGGTGAATGAACCAGTGATGGTGTGGCTGATCTGGTTTGGTCCTGTGATGGTGTTGCTGGTGTAGATGTGTGGGCAGAGTTGGCATCGAGGTTTGTTGCATGGATTGGTTCCTGAGTTACAGTTGTTACGGCGTGGTGTGCTGTTGCTGATGAGAATATGCTTGAGGTTGGCAGGTTGTCTATAGGCCAGGACTGGCCTGCCTCCCAAGGCCTGTGAAAGTGAGGGATTGTTGTCCAGGATGGGTTGTAGATCACTGATGATGCGTTGGAGAGGCTTTAACTAACGACTGTAGGTGATGGCCAGTGGTGGTCTGTTGTCTTTCTTGGGCTTGTCTTGCAGCAGCAGGCTTCTGGGTACACGTCTGGCTCTGTTGATCTGTGTCCTTATTTCCTTGTGCGTGTATTGTAGTTTTGAGAGAGCTTGGTGGAGATCTTTTAGGTGTTGGTCTCTGTCTGAGGGGTTGGAGCAAATACGATTGTACCTCAGTGCTTGGCTGTAGACAATGGATCATGTGGTGTGTCCGGGATGGAAGCTGGTGGCATGAAGGTAGATATAGCTGTCGGTAGGTTTTCGGTATAGGGTGGTGTTGATGTGGCCGTCATTAATTTGCACCGTGATGTCCAGGAAGTGGACCTCCCGTGTAGACTGGTCCAGGCTGAGGTGGATGGTGGGGTGGAAGCTGTTGAAATCATGGTGGAATTCCTCCAGAGTTTCTTTCCCATGGGTCCAGATGATGAAGATGTCATCAATGTAGCGTAGATAGAGGAGGGGCGTGAGTGAACGAGATTTGAAGAAGCGTTGTTCCGGGTCAGCCATAAAGATGTTGGCATACTGTGGGGCCATGCAGGTGCCCATAGTGGTGCCACTGGTCTGGAGGTATATATTGTCACCAAATTTGAAATAATTGTGTGTGAGGATTGTGTGTGTGAGGCAGGCCAGTCCTGGCCTACAGACAACCTGCCAACCTCAAGCATATTCTCACCAGCAACAGCACACCACGCCGTAACAACTGTAACTCAGGAACCAATCCATGCAACAAACCTCGATGCCAACTCTGCCCACACATCTACACCAGCAACACCATCACAGGACCAAACCAGATCAGCCACACCATCACTGGTTCATTCACCTGCACATCTACCAACGTAATATACGCCATTATGTGCCAGCAATGTCCCTCTGCTATGTACATCGGCCAAACTGGACAGTCCCTATGAAAAAGGATAAATGGACACAAATCAGATGTCAGGAACGGCAATATTCAGAAACCTGTGGGAGAGCAACCTCACTGGACACCCCATAAAAGATTTAAAGGTCAGCATTTTGCAGCAAAAAAACTTCAAGACCAGACTGCAAAGAGAGACTGCAGAGCTGCAATTCATTTGCAAATTTGATACAATCAGTCAAGGATTGAACAAAGATTACGAATGGCTAGCTAACTACAAAAGCAGCTTCTCTTCTCTCGCTATTCACACCTCCAGTTCAGCTGCTAGAGGAACACCTCACCCTCGCTGATTAGAGATAACAAGCTGGTTCAGCCTCATTGGACTAACCTTGTTATGTCCCACCTGGTTCTTGCCTACCTATTTATACCTGCCCCTGGATACTTCCACTGCATGCATCCGATGAAGTGGGTATTAGCCCACGAAAGCTTATGCTCTAAAATTTTAGTTAGTCTTTAAGGTGCCACAGGACTCTGTCAGAATCTGTGCATGCTCATATAAATATCATTTCATTCTTTCAACTAGACTGAGCAAAAACTACTCAGTGAATTCTCAAAAGAAGCCATGTAATACATAAAATATCCCTGGAGGGAGGGAAAAAATGCTATTTAAGATATTGAATTGTTGGCATAACGCCAGTGATGCAATTGTTGTTGAAGTTGCATTTTTAGATGAATCATCAGATCTTGAGTTAATCTCTGGTTTGGGGCTCAAGGAGTCTGTTTGTTGTAGTATCTTGAACCCATGGGGGGGGGAAAAGGCATTTTTAAACAGTAGCATTCTTTATCCCCTTAGAAATATTAGACGGGCATTCTCCATCTGCATGTGTTTCAAGATGTGGTGTCATAGCTTGTACCAATGATTAACCTAGAAAGAGGAATAAATTCTGTAATTCTATTCCTGTTTTTTGCTTGAGGAAGCAGACATTTATTTGGCCTGACAGTATCATGAAAAATGAGGACAGCAACATAAAAAACTAGTGCTTAGCTTAACATTGCTAAGGAAAGTGGCCCCTATAACTAATTCAAAGAAATTATGTTTGGGAAAAGGAAAGCCCAGCTCTAAAAAGAATTTATTAAAACATTCGGAACATATGTTTCAATCCTTGAGAATGCTTAAGTCTCTGCTAGTGTCTTTTCCATTCTCTTCAGTTGCTGTTCCGCAATAACGCTTTGTCTTTATTTATGTGCCTACCTATTGTCTTTTAAGTCAAGCAATAGCTGCAAATCAAATACCATCTTCTCATTCCCTGTCACATATATAGCCAGCTCCTCAATCACTAGACTAAACAGATCTGGCTTCACCAAAGTTCTTGTCAGCAATATCCTGCCTTCTGTGCCAATAAATTTACCCATTAGTGATGCAGATAATAGAATTGGTCTTTTGCTCTTCCTCCCCCACCCCCACCCAACTCTATTTTTAAGGCAACAGACTGTATCAACAGACACTTACATAGAGTTATGCTTAACGTGGAAAGAAATCAGTCTAATCCATTTGCATTATACATTTTGCAAGGGAATAAAAAATAAATTCGCATCATTATTATAAGAAAGGGAAAGGAAAAAGCGCAACAGTGAAGAACACAAATTTACTTCAAGGAAATGACTTGGTGTTATTTCTAAAATTACTCATTTCTCCCACAAAATATAAAAGGTCTAACTAACTAAGGGGAGATTGTGGATACATGATTTTAAAGGCCAAGATGGAAGACAGCTCCAGGGTAGATTTTCTTGTTTCAAGTAAAATGCTTTCTGCTTTTGTTAACCAATGGAGGTAAAGGGAGTACCTTTGCCTGGTGAATTTAAACTACTAATTACCTGCCCATAAAGTGAAAAAATTAGCATGTATTGGGTGGAAGTGCAGGGAGGGCACAGGAAGTCCCCTTTCTTAACACACAATATTTGCAGAGGCACAAAGCGACATAGGGAACATCATGCCACTTTTAATGCAGGGTCCAATTAATGAACTGAGCCTCAAACCCTATTGTTGTTCATCCTGCTTGGAATGTGGTCAAGTCCCTAGCTCCTCTGTTAGCAGCATGTACAGAGAGCACACACTTATTTATTGTTTTTTAGAGTGGCAGTAAAGAGTACTTTTCCAGTTCCACTCCAATTTTAGGACCCCATAGCCAGTGGTTTTCAAATCATGGGTCGTGACCCAGAACTGGATCATGGAATGGAAGGGACTGGTTTGCAATGGCTCTGGTCAGCACTGCCAAATGGGCTGTTAAAAGTCCCATTGGCAGTGCTGCCTGGCTAAGGCAGGCTAGTCCCCATCCATTCGGACATCACACTAGAAGTGGCCAGAAGCAGGTCTGGCTCCTAGGCAGGGGGCCCATAGAGATCCATGCACTGTCCCCGCCCCAAGCACTGGCTCCGCACTCCCAGTGGCCGGTTCCTGGCTGGGGGTGGTGGTGCCTGCAGGTGAGAGCCACGCGGAGCTGCTTGCGCACCTCTACCTAGGAACCAGACCTGCTGCTGTCTGCTTCTGGGGTGCAGTGTGGTCCATGGTGTCAGGACAGATGGGAAGTCTGCCTCTGCACCCTGGCTGTGCCGCTGACTGGGAGCCACCAGACATAAGCCCACACTCCAATCTCCTGTCCCAACACTGAGTACCCCAAACCTAGAGCCCCTTCCTGCACCCTGAACTTCTCATCCCAGTCCTGACCCCAGAGCCGGCACCCCTAGCCCAGAGCCTTGACTCCCTCTCTCACACCAGCCCTGAGCCTCCCATAAACCCAGATCCCTGTCCTTTAACCCAAATTCCTCATCCCGAGCCTTACCCCAGAGTCTTCACCCCCCAATCTAGAGCAGTGACCCCCTCCTGCACCCCAACCCCTAACCCAGCTTACAGCCTTCTCCCACACCCTAAACCCCTCATTCCCAGCCTCACCTCACAGCCCTCACCCCCACACCCTGACACTCTGCCCAAGCCTTGAGCCCCTCCTACATGCCAAACCCCTCATCCCCACCTCCAATTACAAAAGGAACAAAACCAAAACACCCCAGAACAAACCTATCCATTTAGGTACATACATAGCTCCTGACACCATAGTATCTGAACACATCACAGTCTGACACACTGACCCTCACAACACCCCTGTGGAGGATTATTATTATCCCCACTTTACAGATGGAACACCAGAGCACAGAGAGAACAGGTGATTTGCTCAAGGTCACAAAGAAAGCCTATGGCAGAACAGAGAACTGAATTCATGTCTTTCAAGTCAAAAGTTAATGCTCTAACCTTGGACAATTCTTTCTCTTATATGACAATTCTTACATGTAAATGAGTACAGTAATCTTTTTAACTGGGGCTGTCAATTAATCACAGTTAGTTCATGCAATTAAGTCAAAACACAATTAAAAAAGAATAGTGATTGATCAGTTTTAGTCGCACTGTTAAACAATAGAATACCAATTGAAATTTCTTAAAATTTTTGGATGGTTTTCAACATTTTCAAATATATTGATTTCAGTTACCAACACAGAATACAAAACTGCACAGTGCTCACTTTATATTATTTTGGATTACAATATTTGCACTGTTAAAATGATAAACAAAAATATTTTTTTCCGATTCACCTCAGACAAGTACTGTAGTGCCATCTCCTTATCGTGAGAGTGCAACTTATAAATCTAGATTTGTTTTGTTACATATCTTCACTCAAAGACAAAACAAGCTAAAACTTTAGAGCCTATAAGTCTACTCACTTCTACTTCTTGTTCAGCCAAACGCTAAGAAAAACAAGTTTGTTTACATATTTACATGTAAATACACTTCTTATTTACAGTGTCACCTGAAAGTGAGAATAGCTATTTGCATGGCATGTTTGTAGCCAGCATTGCCTGGTATTTACATGCTACATATGTTAAACCTTCATATGCCTCTTCATGCTCCAGCCACCATTCCAGAGGATATGCTTTCATGCTGATGATGATTGTTAAACTAATGGATTAATTAAATTTATGACTAAACTCCTTGAGGGAGAATTGTATGTCTGTTTTATCTGCATTCTGCCATATACTTCATGTCAGATGATGACCTAGAATATTTTGTTGGTTTCCAGCATCTGAGAAGTAGGAGATGTGGAGCACGCTTTCAGAAGCCTTAAGAGAACAACACTCCAATATAGAAACTACAGAACCCAAACCACCTGGTGGCATCTGACTCAGATGATGAAAATGAACATGTGTTGGTCCGCAATGCTTTGGATAGTTATCGAACAGAACTCATTATTGCCATGGATGCGTGTCCTCTGGAATGGTGGTTGAAGCTTGAAGGAACATATGAATGTTAGTATATCTGGCACATAAATATCTTGTGACACCAGCTACAACAGTGACATTGTAAAAAAGAAACAGGTAGCATTAGCTCCTGCAAATGTAAACAAACTTGTTTGTCTGAGAAATTCACTGAACAAGAAGTAGGATTGACTGAACTTGTAGGCTCTACTGTTTTAGATTGTTTTATTTTTTAATGTAGGTTTTTTTGTATATAATTCTACATTTGTAAGTTGCATTTTCACAATAAAGAGATTGCACTACAGTACCTGTATTAGATGAATTGAAAAATATTGTGTGTTTTGTTTTTGCAGTGCAAATATTTGTAATAAAAATAAATATAAAGTGATCACTGTGTTGTATTGTGTGTTGTAATTGAAATCAATATATTTGAAAATGTAAAAAAAATGCAAACTATTTAAATAAACAGTATTCTATTATTAACAGTGCAATTAACTGTGATTAATTTTTTTAATCGCTTGACAGCCCTATTTTTATCACCATGTTCTTTTCCTTGTGTCTTTGGATTTTAAGCTGTCTGGGGCAGGCACTTTTCTTTGTGGTTGTACAACAGCCAGCACAGTGATGGCCCAATCCTGATTTGAACTTTGGGCACTACCATAATAATAAAATAGATAAAATAATTCTACAAGGTGTTTTAACTAGTATTTTTTGTGTGTTACCTATCTTTTTAAATTAATGCATTTCACCTTTATCACTACTAATGCTAAACCCAGTACAGTCTCATTAGGTCAACTGGGAGTGTAGGAGTGACATCTAGGACATCTGAGATGTATGTGAACTCTATATTGTCTGTTATTACTGCCAGGTCCTGCAAAAAGATCCAGGATGTGGAATTCTTATGACCAGGCACAGTAAGTATTTCTTTTAAGGAACATGTAATAAGGAAGAGTAATGGACTTTTAAGGAGTAGTAGAGATAGGGATGTGATTCAAGAACATGTGTAAATGAAAATTATGAACCAACCAGAACCGTAAAGGAGAAGGGGAAAAAACCTATGGAAGAAAAGTTCTCTACGGACACTGATGGACGAGGATCTAAAATAAAGGTCTACATTCCCAGCAACTCCAGTTCCAGCAACAGTGTTTATTGGATAAGCTTCCTGATAGCCTGTACACGCACATGCACACACAGATGACCCATGCTCCAATCTATAAAAGCTGCAGCCAATGTTATGACTCAGAAAACTCATTTTTTGAATGCAGAGAAAGGTTAAACAAGTTCAAAGTCCCAACAAACTGCCCTAAGCTACAGGGCCAAGGAAACAAGGAAGGAGGCGGGTGGGTGGGAAAGAGGAGAAACTATGTTGTAGCAAGTTATCACGCACATGCAGCAGCAGCACAAGTTATGACAGGCCTGTTCCTCACCAGTTTTCCACACGTACAGTTGTTAAAATAAGTAACAATCACTGAATAAATTAAATAGAAGGCTAATTAATGCAATAAACCCATGCAAAAGAATATAGTGAAACCATTCCCACCCACCCATGTGGAAATAAATCTTTTGTATTTAAAAAGCAGCCAAATGCATCAAGCAAGATCACCGAAACACTACACGTAAAAACTCACAGCTAAACATGAAGCATTCAAAAGTTAGGACATAGCAAAAAAAGTTAAGTGCACAACTTTAATTCAGCACTTGTGCATCTGCATAATGATAGAGCCTAATTACATGACCAAGTAGTATTTTTTTCCATAGGACTCCTCTCTCTGTCGGTACACAGGCTGAATGCTGCTTAGTGGACACAGCTTTTCAGTGTTTCCTCTTAAACCTTGTAATTCAGGCTGTAGCCCATGCCAGATCCACAGCATAGACTTTTATCCTAGATAAAGACTTGCGCTAAAGGCACAACTGAAAGCAGTAGTAGGCTGTAGTCTCCTACTCAGATCAATCACTACAGAGCAATGATCCCCGAACTGTGGGGTGCACCTCCCTAGGAGGATGTGGAGGGCATGGGCAGGGGCTGGCCAGCCCCTAAGGGGAGCAGCCTCCACACAGCCCTGCCTTACCCCCAGCCCTGCCCCCAGCCACACGTCCAGCCCTGGTCTCAGCCACCGGCTCTAACCCCACTCTCAGTCATGGTTTTGCTCCTAGCCACAGCTCCCAGCCATCAGCCCCAACTTTGGGCATGCTCACAACATTTTGGCACCTGAGGCGGGGAGCTCAAATGATACCCCCGTGCCTCCTCACTTGGGCCAAAACTTTGAAAGGTCGCTTGTGCCCTCCTTCCTCCAGCACAGCACTCCACCATCTCTGTGCATCTAGAGCAGAGAGAATACAAGTGCACCAGCATCAGACACAATTTTCTACACTCTGGGTCCTAGTGGTGCCCTCCACAATCTGGTACCTGAGGCAGATGCCTCAGCTTGCTTCATGGTAAAGCCAGCCCTGCCGCTCCCACCCACAGACCCCGACTCCTGGCCCTGACTGCAGCCCCACACCCAGCCAAGACCTCAGCTGCAGTGCCAGCCCCACTCCTGATCGCAGCTCCAAGCCTGACTGTGGCCCCACCTCCTGCCCAGCTCCCAACCATCACTCCTTGGGTGGGGGGCATGGAGCAGGTAAAGGGGGAAATGGACAAAAAAGTTTGGGGACCACTGCTCTAGGGAGATGAAACACACATTACTAATGGGTTACACCACTGTTTGCTAGAGATTCAATAGAAGTTGGGAACCAGGATTCCTAATTCTGGAAGGAGTGTATGGTCTGGAGTTTAGGCCAGCAGGTACAGACAGCACAGCCAACTATATGGCTTTGGGACATAGATTCCAAAACCTATATATAGGTTTGAGACATTGATTCCAAAAGGAAATAGCTAGTAAATGAGAGTTGTATCTGCCATATTGGAGACTTGGGTTCCATTCAAACCTACCAGTGAGACTTTCAATAACTTCTCAGTTAACCTGTCTGAAAAATGGGGGAGGAGGGGTACATATTTTCCTGACTCTTAGGATTTGTGCTTGAAACATCATTCAGTAATAAGGGCTGTGGAATGCACCCCTTTTTTTTACACCAGTCAGTGAAGAGGTGTTGCCTGGGCTCCAGTGCAGTATGTTATCCCCAAGGCTAAATTGTATTTTGAGGGATGAAAACAGCTAAGCTGGTCAGCACAGATAGCTTATTGTGGCTTGGCAACATTCCCACTGCAATTATAATGATCAGAAAATTAAGGAACAAAGGTAGGGAAAGTTCCACTGGTATGTAAAAATGGCATTCTCTGTGATTTATAACATTACCAAATCTCAACAGATTTTACTGGGCGAGAAAAACGCACCTGTATGACCTCAACATGATCTCCCTAACAAACTTCAATGTCCCACCCAAACCACGGAAGCTCTACAGCTATTCAAAAGTATTAACTCTGGCAAAATGATTTATGTTCCCATAATAATAGTCTCAGAAATGGCTGAATTGTTTGTGCTCAAATTTTCCAAAAAATTCATCCTGATGCATGGAGCAAGCATGGACAATTTCAGCCTGAATGGTTAAAGTCACTATAGACGTGACTGCACATGCCAACTAGCTCAAGGGACTTGGACAACAGGAGAGAGAGAGAGAGAGAGAGAGAGAGAGAGAGAAAAAGACACAAGAAATTGGCCAGCTATCTTTATGGTTCCCCTAATCCCCAGTAAGGTAAAAATAATGGTGATGCATTGCATGTTCTGTAAAGTGAACTGATAGCTTACCTTGTCCTCTTGAGTACTGTAATTTATGCCTTGTGCAGAACTGATTACTTAAATTAATAGAAAATAATTATTATTTTGGGCAGAGACCTCATGATTTCAGCCATCTGCTCACAGTGTCAACCATGTATCTGAGGTCACACAATGTAGCACACATTGGTGACTCAAGCTGATGTGACAAGATGCTACTAGACGTGGAAACTCAACTTCTCTCCAAAAGTGTGGTGACTATAATAGTAGGGCTTGAAAAAAAGAATGCATCAGTCACAATTAATAAATGGCTCTAGGTCAAGTCAATGACAGTGCCCTGACCTGCAGGGCTCTATACATCACAAATAACTTCAGGATGCCTGCTTCCTATGCCACTGCAGAATGGGCAGCCAGGATATACTTAGTGAGGGATGAAGTCTTTTGAGACATCATTAACTGTTCACAAGGAAGAAGCCACAATAGTCAGTCCCCTGCAGTGAGGAGTTAAAAGCAATACTAATTCTACAATGAAAGAGTGAGGTAGTGCCAGTGTACAGACTTCTGGACAACATCATTGGTAGATATGGGTTAACTCTAGAGGACATACAAGCTTGCATAGCACAGGAAACTTAGGGATCCCTTGCTTATGTTTAGATATATTGCCCTCTCCAAATCTGAATCTGCATCATGATACAGTTCCTTCTGGTAGCAATTTTTATTCCCTTCCCCCAGGGTTCAAAGTGATGGGATGAGTTTTTGAGTTATAGGACCCTAAGGGCTTGGCTACACTTGCAGCTCTGGAGCGCTCTGGGTTAAACCAGCCTTCAGAGAGCGCACCAGGGAAAGCGCTCCAGTCTGTCCACACTGACAGGTGCAAGCACATTGGTGTGGCCACATTTGTGCCATTTGCAGTGGCATTGGGAATGGTGCATTAAGGGCAGCTATCCCAGCCTTCAAGCGGCTGCAACATGCTTTTCAAATGAGGGAGGTAGGGTGGGGTATGTTGTGTGTATGTCAGGGGGAGAGAGAGAAAGTGGGTTTTTGGAGTGCTGAGCACTGTTACCCCTAAACTGTGTATGTGTGCACAGAGATCCTAAACTCACACAGAAGAATTTTTTTGCACACATGGCCTGCCAAAATTAGAAGTAACATTGGTGCTGAGAGTGTCAGCACCCTATCTTGTAAGTTCAGTTCACCGTAACCCCCTGCCTGTCACTCTCTCACTCAGTAAATGTTTGCTTTGCCCTGTTGCAGATAAGCAGCTGCTGTCTGAAACGGAGCTCTGAAGAGGCACTTCCTCATTCCTGCAGCGATATCACAACAAAGGGAAGAGAGGCCACTTGGCTTACGGGTATTATGGGGTGTTTCCAGAGGTCAATCAGAGCGCAGTAACTTAACTCCTTGTCCACACTGACGCTGAAGCGTCTCACCCAATACACAAGAGCTGTTAATCCTCTTGGAGAGGTGGAGTACCAGGAGCACTCAAGCCAGGGAGTCAGAGCGCTCTACGTGCCTTGCCAGTGTGGAAGGGCAGTAAGGTAGAGCACTCTGGGAGGTTTTATAGAGGTATAAAATCCCAGTGTAGCCAAGCCCTAAGGAGCCCATTTCTCATCTAGCTCACAGGGTATAAGGAAAGGAGTTCCTTCTTATAGCCTCTGTTCTGTCCCCAAGCAGTCTCATCCCTCTCTTCAGAATGTTTTGATCCCATTCCTTGGGTGGTTTTCTTTCAGTCTGCTGCAGAGTAATGCTTTTGCCTGGGCTGCAGCATCTTATCCCAGCAGTTGCTGGTACCAAGTAACTGCGGCTGGGGAGATTGCTACTCTGTCCCTTAAGGGCTGTGGCAGATTGGGGTTTCTACACTCCACCATGTTGGAAAATTAACCTTTCCTATCTCAGAGGGGTGTAACGGGATACGTTAATTGGTGTTTAGATGTACGGAGATGCCACATTGTGTAGGGGGCAGACACATTTTCTGAAGAGCCTTAAAACAGAAGAATGTGTAAAACTAATTATGCAAAGTATAGAAGAGCTGAACAAAACCTGTAATTCCAGATTTTAGCAGAAGTAATCAGAGTATGTACATCCTGTGTCTTAGAGGGACTTACAAATCAGCTAACATGGTTTATAGAGTTACCAAGGCCAGTTAGCCTTTCTCAATTACCTAATAACTGAACAGAAGCAAGATACCTGCTGAGTACTTACATGTTTTTCTGCCAGAAAGAGAGCTAGATCATATAAATCTTGAACCAACACAGTGCTACAGAGAAAGCTTTTTCAGGGAGATGAGATACATGAAGAGTATAGGTAGAGTTAATGCTCTTTCCTCTTTAATAACTTAGAGAAAATGTTCCCATAATAAATATTCAGTCCACATCTCATGCTCAAAGACCCACTAATTTCCCACTCTCATAGACCCAAACCCACACTGCATACATAGATCCACTTGCATGCTGCCTTCCTCATAACCCCACATCCTTGACCCACATACATGCTCCAAAGACTCACCATAAAGTCCCCCTGTTTTTCTCCACATACACACACAAGTCTCAGAATGTACCATATATGTACACAGGTAACGTATGAATCAAGCTGTAATCCTTACTTTGCAACACTTCCCTTAGAAAGATCTCATTTGAGTAACTTCATAGTCACCGGGGTAGCTTTTGTTTGTGACATACTCTGTGGAGCAGTAAGCATTGGTGGCCACAGTCCCTGGGGAGAGATCAAAAGCTGTAAAGAAGCATGAACCCCTGCTGAAGTTATTATTGTTCAGACTAGAAAGGTACTTTTATGTCCAGTTAGAGGGAAGGAATGAGAGAATAGACAGTAATTAAAACCATCATGTTTCTGTGAAAGTTTTAGCACCATGTCTAGAGGTGAAGCAGAAAGGAATTTCTGTTCAGTAGCTAACAGCATCTATTCTACCACAAAATGAAGTCACAATTTGCAAATTTATGGTGTTATCAGAGAGGTTTCCCTATAATGCAGCATGTTTCTTGATGCAACCTATAAAACTACCATTTACTGGGTTTAACTTGAAACAAAATTTAAATCTTTCAAATAACTAAAATGGGAAAACAGCAACAAAAGAACCACATCCCTTTTCACATTATAGCAAATCTTTGTAAGTTAAGTGAGTCACTTCTAGCTCATTCAGCCTGGGGTAGTATTCAGTTTATTTATATGACTAACCATTGTTAAAAGGTTTTATCATGACCCTGCTAAAAATACCCATGTCTTTCTTTGCACTGATACTTACTAGGGTCGCTAACTTTCCATTCACACAAAACTGAACACCCTTACACCACCCCTTGCCCCACTCCTTTTTTGAGATCTCACCTCCTTCTCTGAGTCCCC